>JAHKBH010000523.1:0-11205 GCA_019049505.1 Pachyrhynchus sulphureomaculatus
ATGGGAGATAAGGTGAGATAATGGGAGACAAGTATAAATAACTGGAGATAAGGAGAAATAATGGAAGATAAGCAGAGATAAGTCTAGATAATGGGAGTTATGGTGAGATAATGGGAGATACGGAGAAATAATGGGAGATAAGGAGAAATAATGGGAGATAAGTCAAGATAAGCCTAGATAATGGGAAATAAGGTGAGATAACGGGAGATAAGGAGAAATAATGGGAGATAAGGAGAAATAATGGGAGATGAGCAGAGATAAGCCTAGATAATGGAAATTATGTAGAGATAATGGGAGATAACGAGAAATATTGGGAGATAAGGGGAAATAATGGGAGATATTTTATTACGTTGGGTAACATAAGGAATCAGCAGTGACGATAGTAGTGAATCAAGTCCACGCGAGCGGAGCCGCGGGTCCGGCTAGTCTGGTATATAAAAAAAAAAAAATTTCAGGGAAATCAGTTTTTAGTAAAGATCGGAAAAAAAATTGTTGAAACCTCATTTGGGATGTGTTTTGTGAAGTCACTGATCATTTTTATACTTCCGTAACAAAATAATCAACGTACCGAACACTAATTGCGCAAGTCCAACATGCACTTCACCGGTTATTTAAACTTATAAAGGAAAAAATAAAATATCGTCACAAAAAAATGTTGTGTGTTATTAGTGTTCCGTGCGGAATACTTATAAGATCACTTCGGTGTCTGTCCGTCTGTCTGTCTAACTGCCCGCTTGTCACACCAAATTTTCTCCGAAACTATTTGACATAGAAAGTTGAAATTTGGCACTAATATAGGAATTGATAGCCTCATCAGAGCCGTGTATTTTGAAAGTTAAATTTTGACTTAAAGGGTTAGTTTTGGGGTGTGATATAGGAAGTGAAAAAATAATTTACCAGATCATAGAGGGGAGTGTCAAATGAAAGCTTGTGAACATACCAGTTCAAAAATATATATAATGTGATACTTGCGCACACTTTTCCTTGTATTATTTTTATAAAAAAATTGCCAAAAATCGCGGTCCCCTTATCTCGAAAAGTACTGATCAAAAAATTTTGAAAAAATTCTAGAATATTCTCCACACGTAGATTAAACGAAAATTATCACGAGTGAATTACCTTTAATAATTTCAAGATCATCAGGATCGGATCGGAAACAAACTTTGTTGAAAACTTATTTGTGTTTTTTCGTTTTAAAAGCAATTAACGTACGCAACACTAATTGTGCAAGTTCGACTTGCACTTGGCCGTTTTTAGTGTTCCGTACGGAACACTTGTAAGATCACTTCGGTGTCTGTCTGTCTGTCTGTCTGTCTGTCACACCCGATTTTCTCCGAAACTATTTGACATAGAAAGGTGAAATTTGGTAGTAATATAGGAATTGATGGCCTCATCAGAGCCATGTAGTTTTGAGAATTAAATTTTGACTTAAGGGGTTAGTTTTGGGGGGGTGAAGTCGGAAGTGAAAAAAAAATTTTTTTACTAGGTCATCGAGTGTGGTGTCAAATAAAAGCTTGTGAAAACACGAGTAAAAAATATATATATAATATTATACTTGCGCGCACTTTTCTTTGTATTATTTTTAAAAATTCGCGAAAAATCGCTGTCCCGGGCCTTATCTCGAAAAGTACTTATCAAAAAATTTCGAAAAAATTCTGGAATATTCTCCACGGGGTGTATATTGAACGAAAATTATCACGAGTGCATTACCTTTAATAATTTATATGGTACATAAAAAAAACAAAAATTTCAAGGTCATCAGATTTCAGTAAAGATTGGAAACAAACTTTGTTGAAAACTCATTTAGGGTGTGTTTTGTGAGGTCACTGATCATTTTATACCACCGTAACATAAATTTTGACTTAAGGGGTTCGTTTTTGAGGGGTGAAATAGGAAGTGAAAAAAATTTTTTTTACTAGGTCATCGAGTGTGGTGTGAAATGAAAGCTTGTGAAAACACGAGTAAAAAATATATATATAATGTAATACTTGCGCACACTTTTCTTCGTATTACTTTTAAAAAATCGCTGCCCCCTACCTTATCTCGAAAAGTACTGATCAAAAAATTTTGAAAAAATTCTGGAATATTCTCCACGGAGTATAGATTGAACGAAAATTATCACGAGTGCATTACCCTTAATAATTTATTTGGTATTTAAAAAAAAATACAAAATTTCAAGGTCACCAGTTTTCAGTAAACATTGGAAAAAAACTTTGTTGAAAACTCATTTGGGGTGTGTTTTGTGAAGTCACTGATCATTTTATACCACCCTTACAAAAAAATTTTATTTTAAAAACAATCTACGTACGGAACACTAATTGTGCAAGTTCAACTTGCACTTGACCGGTTTTTTTTTTTTATTTTGTTATAAAGAACATTAATTAACGCCATTAAAATATGACACAAATTTCTATGCGACAAAAAAGTTTAAATTTTGTAGAATTGGTTCCATAGTACCGACAAAAAAGACAAATTAAAATAATTATTTTGCTTTTTTTTATGGGACCCGAAATAGTTTAAATATTCGTTATTATATTTTGAAGGTTAATAGAAAATAGTCAATGACGATCTTATGGTTAATGTATTCATTTGAGCGTATTCAAATTATTTTATGATGGGTGAGTGTCTAATTTAGTCAAACATTAAATTCAGGTCACATTAAATTTAAATTTTCTTTTTTTTTTTCAGTTGGAGCACCTTAAATTGTTAATTGGTAACAAATTATTGTGTTTTTCAAGCGGTGGCATAAATAATTACAAAAATGTATTAAAATATATGTACTATTAAGTCAGATCAAATGTAAACATGTACGAAAGTTCATGTTATATGTTTAAAAATTGATATTAGTGGCACTACAATTGTTTAGTTCTTAGAGTAAGTATTGCGGTACCGCCAAGTTATCTCTAAGAATTACGAGACACATAGTACGACGTCCTTTGTCTTGTCAATTAAAAATATGACATTAAACATGCCACAATATCATTAATATCTAGCTTTTGTATTCCTCGTGATCGTATGTGATACTTGTCTAATTTATTATCACAAATAAAGTAAATAAATACTAATATAACTCCCCATCCATAAAATTAAATTTATCTCTGTTATATGTTTTAGTTTTTTAATAATATTGTTATCATTCAAACGTAGTTTACTTAAGGTTTAATCTAACTGTTTCAGGTTTTTCAAGGAAGTAGGTACCTTCCTAAACGTGCCTTGATAGCCCGTCCCAGGTCTTTATACCTGCTGCAAAGTGAATTTCGCTAATTCATGGCTGGAAAACATATTTATAATTAAACAATTATATCTAAAAATAACTCACCAAGGCTGTATAATCCTACTTTTAACAATATTTAATATATTCTCACTAATTTAAAGGCACACAATCACTTTGTAAGTACTTTGCTATAAAGATTATAATAGACTGTACTTGTTCAGGTAAATTGTATCCCCACTTCTACGGTACTGCTACGGTTTGTAATTCTTTCAACAGATGGTAGTATCGTCCCCAAAATAGTATAATATTCAGATCGATTCCATATTGAAACACATTTTTTAATTGTTGGTAGTTTGGTTTGTTCCTACACAGTGGCGGTAGAACCGAGTTCCTTTCTTCTTAGACAATTTCAGGACAAAGGTTGAGTGATTTTTTAAATTTAATGATTGGTTCATCGAGTTCATTACCTTTCTCTTTGTTCCTGTCATAATGGGTGTATCAAAAAACAGAAAATACGGAATAATAAATAACTTTTGAGATAAACTGCATGCTATTGCTAATGCGCCCTGTTTGAGACCTGTTTAATGGGACGGCCTGATCATCTGTTCCGATTAAGTTAGTTCAGATTAGTTGGAGTCAAGGAATCTGAAAACTGTGTTATGTTTTTCATTATTTTCATTTGTTGATAGTTAAGCATGAGTCGAGGCGGGGAAGTTTTTCCGTATATATTATGTTACACATCTTTTCAGAGTTCTTGACGCCTAGGAATCCGAAAAATTGTTTACTTTTTTATTATTTTCATTAATTCGTAGTTAACCATGTAGAGGAGATGAAAAAAGTCCCTAGACTTTTAAAGAAAAAGCAATGTTTTTTTGCCAAAATCGGGTAACAAACACATCGAAAATATTCCTGAAACGAAATTCCATAAATCCATATAAAAAGAAAAACTAAGTTATTTAGAAAAGCTGAGAAAGTGTGTCAGGAAGCTAAAAGCATTAGTTTCAAAACCTCCTAAGCCAAGTGCAGTAAATAAGGTCCCTCAAGAAACCAAAATATCCTTCAATGTCAACAGAAATAAGCTTCATTCAATTTCAGTTCTGTTTCTTCTCAATTGAATAAAGTAAAGAAAGTGCAGAAAAACGAAGCAAAAAGCAAGAACTTGGTGAAAATGTATATTCTAGAGGATATTACGAGAAAATATTACCAGGTGTACAAGTATGAAATGCGGATTTTAGACAACAGATGATGCACCAATGCAGTTTGTGCTATAAAGATTTGTCACTGCGCCATTTTGTTGTGTCATCAGCAAGTGTCAGACGCGCACGAGTGACAAATTGGAAAAGTGTGTGTATGTTGTGTTCAATGTGTCGAAATTTATACCGAACAAAGAGCATTCGCGGACAGCATTAATTTTTTGTTTTCATTTGAAGAAAACTGTTGTTGAATCATACCGAGAAGCTTATGGTGAACAAGCTCCATCGCAAGATACGTGTGAACGATGGTTTCGGCGTTTCAACAGTGGTGACTTCGATGTTGCAGACAAGGAACGTGGAAAACCGCCAAAAAAATACGAAGATGTGGAATCGCAAGCATTGTTGGACGAAGATGACTTGCGAACACAAAAACAACTCGCCGAGCAATTGGGCGTTAGTCAACAAGCCGTTTCCAATCGGCTACGAGAGATGGGAAAGATTCAGAAGACCGGTAGATGGGTACCACATGAGTTGAACGACAAACAAATTTAAAACGCAAAAACACGTGTGATATTTGGCTCGCTCGGTACAAAAGGAAGTCGTTTTTGCATCGTGTAGTTACAGGGGATGAAAAGTGGATTTATTTTGAGAATCCCAAATGCAAAAAAATCATGGATAGACCCAAGCGCACCATCGACATCGACGGCAAGACAGAATCGCTTTGGCAGAAAGACGATGCTCTGTGTTTGGTGAGACCAGAGGGGCGTGGTCTATTATGAGCTGTTAAAACCTGGGGAAACGGTTAATATTAAACGTTACCAACAACAGTTTACCGATTTGAACAGTTCGCTGCTTGAAAAAAGGCCAGAATATCGAAAGAGGCAACACAAAGTCATTTTTCTTCATGACAATGCTCCATCACATACGGCAAAACCAGTTCGCGACACGTTGGAAGCACTCAGCTGGAAGTTCTACCCCATGCGGCTTACTCACCAGACTTGGCTCCTTCCGATTACCACTTGTTTGCATTGATGGGTCACCCACTTGCTGAGCAACGCTTTGGTTCGTACGAAGATGTGAAAAAATGGCTCGATGAATGGTTCGCAGCAAAAGGGGAAGATTTTTACTGGCGTGGTATTCACAAATTGCCCGAAAGATGGGAAAAATGTATAACAAGCGATGGAGCATACTTTGAATAAAGCCCTTTTTATCATTCTTCCGAATTTAACATGTTTTTTTATAAAAAAAAATCCGCATTTCATACTTGTACACCTGATATTTAGTTAAAGTTAGTGTGGGTAGTATTAGGGTTGTAGTACTAGTAGTAAGGGGTTCGGAAAATTAAAATAATAGCGCAAACTTTTATTCAGCAATGAATAAAGAAAATTATTGTGGTTTTAACATTTCTGCTCTTTAGTTTTTATGCGAGTTTAGGGTTTGGAAAACTAAAATTGCAGCGCATTTCATAATTAAAAACTACGAAGTACTTTTAGTACTTAAGTAGTAGTAGGTTTTAACATTTCTTTTTAGTTTAGTGAGTAACAATTGGAAGTCGCGTGTTACTAAATAAAATACAATTTTTTGGGATGGTAATGTTTTATCTGCTTTTCTTACTACTCAGTATATATCACCACTACACCAAACACTTTATTTTTGCACTCGACGCGCGTTTCGCTAACCACGTTAGCTTCATCAGGAGCGATGATTGCTTTTTTAACTACGTATTTATATTAACTTTTTTTAACGTCAAAAACATAGATTTAAGAAAATGTAAAATAGTTTTAGTGATTTTTTAGCTTTTTTAGTTATTTCACTAATGTTAATTATAAACAAAAAACTGGTCAAGTGCAAGTAGAACTTGCACAATTAGTGTTCCGTACGTTGATTGCTTTTAAAATATAAAATTTTGTTATAAAATGATCAATGTTTGTTTGTTTCCAATCTTTACTGAAAACTGATGACATTGAAATTTTTGTTTTTTTTTATACACCAGATAAATTATTAAAGGTAATGCACTTGTGATAATTTTCGTTCAATCTACACCCCTTGGAGAACATTCCAGAGTTTTTTCAAAATTTTTTGATTAGTACTTTTCGAGATAAGGTGGGGGACAGCGATTTTTCGCGATTTTTTAAAAATAATACAAAGAAAAGTGTGCGCAAGTATTACATTATATATATATACATATATATATATATATATATATATATATATATATATATATATATATATATATATATATATTACTCGTGTTTTCACAAGCTTTCATTTGACATTACACTCGATGACCTATTAAAAAAAAATTTTTTTACTTCCGATTTCACTCCCCAAAACTAACCCATTAAGTCAAAATTTAACTTTCAAAACTACATGGCTCTGATGAGGCCATCAATTCCTATATTAGTACCAAATTTCAACTTTCTATGTCAAATAGTTTCGGAGAAAATCGGGTGTGACAGACAGTCACCGAAGTGATCTTATAAGTGTTCCGTACGGAACACTAAAAAGAAAAATAAAAATGTAAAGCAGACTACAAACCCATTATAGATTCAGTTCTATGCGTTCCTCGTGTTTTTATTGTAATAAATTAATTAAATTTTGGACAATCTATACATATTTTATATAGTATATTTATAAAAATAAAGAGGCTGAACTGAACAATGTGTTTTTATTTTATCTAATAAGTAGATATTATTTCTATACATCTCTTTCCCGCGAGCATTTTTTTGCGGCCTGCGAATGGAAAAAAAGTCGCTGGTGTCCAAATCTGGAGAATACTGTGGATGACGCAGCAATTCGAACTTCAATTCATGCAATTTTGCCATCATAACCATTGAATCATGACGCGGTGTGTTGTTTTGATGAAAAAGCACTTTTTTCTTGTTCATTTGGGGCCGTTTTTTTGGCGATTTCTGCCTTCAACTGCACCAATAACTTTATTTAATATTCGCTATTGATGGTTTTTCCCCGTGGAGAATATTTTCAAAATTTTTGGATCAATACTTTTCGAGATAGAATGGGAAGACAGCGATTTTTTTTTCGTGTTTTTTTTTTTTTTCAAAATAATACAAAGAAAAGTGTGTGAATGTAGGACATTATATATATTTTTCGTTTCGGAGAAAAATCGGGTGTGACAGACGGACAGGTAGACGGACAGACAAACGGACAGACAGACGGACAGACACCGAAGTGATTTTATAAGTGTTTCGTACGGAACACGAAAAAACACGAATCTTCTGATTTACTGAAAATTATATGTTCTTTTTGTGCTGCTATCTCTCGGAAAGTCTTGAGACCTTTTACCCCATGTTGTGCTTTTCTGAATTCTTAAAGTCAAGATTCCTGAGAACTGTGTCATTTCTTCATTATTTTTTATTATAACAGAAATAGTAGGTCAGGACGATTGGGATGCAATTATGAGTAGCCATTCACTGAGAATTTCCAAATAACAATAATGTCAAAATTTTGAAAAATGCTACAGAATTTTGTAAGTTTATGGAGATAATCTGCTTATTAACCTTTACTCTCAATTAATTAAATCTCATATTTTTTCAGAAACGTTAAAATTTTCAAGTTCAATATTTGTTCTAATTTCCATGTTTCTTTAATGATTGGTAACCATCTTTGCGCGACCTCTTGCCGAATGTTACGTAACAGCTATTTGTTCAATTTCATAACATTACAATCATTTGCCTTTCTCTTTCTTTAGGAAATCTTAGTGACTCATATAGACGTGGAGATATTAACGTATATCATCATATTGGTAAATATACCAAGTCGCTTTGCTCACGTGATATTGAACACGATTTTTGTGGAGTATTTATCAATTGCTGGTAATTTCACTCAACCTAACCACGACATTTTGACAGAAAATGATTTTCAAGGTTATATGCATACAAAGTATTACTCTGTCTGACAAATAAAAATGGAACTATTATAGGAGAAAGGCCACAAATGCTGAAAATGACAGAAATGAGGCGTTGCGGATAGTAAGGGCGAACTCAACATTGGGTCAAATTTTTTTTTTTATATAATTCTATTTTATAGTACTTTTTCTACATCACATACTCGTCTAATTGTTGAGTTCGCCCTTGCTTCGCCTTCAAATTTCAGTATCAAATAAATGAAAAATTTCGAACAGGCGATAGCCGGGCGGGTAGTAAGGGCGAATTCAACAATTTCGCGCGGAACAACCGCCGGTATTGCGTCACTAAATGAGGTTTACTTGAAATTTTACGCTTTCTGCGTGTTAGTTCAAGTTAATTTTGAAGTTAATACGTTTATGTTTTGTTTGGTTTTGTTGCTTCTTTTTTTAAGAAAAGTATGGCGCAACCTGGACCTTCTAGTAGTGAAGGAAGTGTACAACATTTAGATGGTAGTGCTGTGTCGGGTTATTCGCGAAAGAGACCTGCTAAGATGAATGATTGGCAAAAAAACGAGTGTAAGTTGAAACGAAATTCAGGAAGTGCTTACATTTCAAGAAATAACAAAAGGCACGTTGTTGCCCGCAAAATTGGACCTCCTTGCAAGTGTGGATGTTTTGAGAAAATAGGCGCTGAACTGGTCACCAATATTTTTGACTCTTTTTGGCAAATTGGAAACTATGATCTACAGAATGCTTACTTATCAAAATTGTTGATCTGCAATGATGTAAAAAGATCTTACGTAAAGGGGCGTCCAAGTCGTACCCTGAGACGCATTCAATATAATGTGACTGTTGATCACGCTAATCGTGAAGTTTGTCGTACTGCGTTTTATAACATTCATGGCATCTCTGAAAAGCGCGTTCGAGTCGTACTTGACAAAACCAGCAGAACTGGAACTGTTACAACGGATCAAAGGGGGAGGTGTGAACCCGCGAAGAAAATAGGAAATGACGATCTTTCTAAAGTAAAAGAACACATCATGTCACTACCTACTGTCACCAGTCATTACAGTCGCGCCAAAAGCCCTCATCGAAATACTTACCTGTTGGACTTAATATTAAAAAGCTCTATTCTCTTTACAATGAATGGCTTACGGAAAATTACCCTGGTTACAGCCGGTAAATCAGCACTATTATCGTGATACGTTTAATATGCAGTTCAATATTGGTTTTGAGCCCCCAAAAAGTGACACCTGTAATTATTGCGATAAAGTAGACATAAAAATTAAAAGTAGTCAAATGCACGATTCCGAAAATGTTGCTGAAATCGAGAATCTTAAACAAGAGAAGGAGTTACATCTGACCCGTGCAAAAGCTGCTCAGTCTCTTCTTAAGGGATTAAGGAGTAATGCCGATGACTCTTTTCTGGTCATAGCTTTTGATCTGCAGCAGGCTTTGCCAACCCCAAAGCTGACTACTGGGATTCAGTATTACAAAAGGAAGCTATGGACCTATAACTTTTGTATCCATAATGTAAAAACCGGTTCTTCAACGATGTACCTTTGGGATGAAAGTACAGGGAGGCGTGGATCATGTGAGATTGCAAGTTGCTTGTACGATTATTTGTGTAAAGTTGATGTTAATGTTAAAAAAGTTATTATGTTCAGTGATAACTGTTCTGGACAGAACAAGAATTTAAATCTTGTTTTGGCAAATCTGTACTTTATACACAAAGACCAGTTCACTGAAATTAAACACTATTTTATGATACCTGGGCACTCATACCTTCCCTGTGATAGGGATTTTGGGAACATTGAGAGAGAAATACGGAATAGCACTGTGTATACCATGGATCACTATAAGTTAATGATTGAAAGCAGCATCAGAAACGAACAGTAAAATATGAAAAAAAAAATACACAAATAAATATTTAAAAAACATTTAAAAATTCACGGAATACACTATTCTACTTAAGTAAATAATAAGAAGCTAATAAATTATAAATAAATAATAAAAACCTAATTTTGCCAATATTTTGTTGAGTTCGCCATTTAGATTTTTCTATAAATTCAATTTTTTCGAAACTTCATTTTGTTGAGTTCGCCCTTACTATCCGCAACGCCTCAAATATTCTCTACGGATCTATAAGGGTGAAAAGCCGTTGAGGAAACTTTGAGAAGATCAAAAGAGGACAAGCGAAGGATATTTAACATTCGTTCGGAGGAGGATTTACTGAAAGTCGAAGTTGAAGAAATTGAAAATGCTATTAACCAAATGAATAACCGGTCAAGTGCAAGTTGAAGGTAAAAAATGATCAGTGACTTCACAAAATACACCTCAAATAAGTTTTCAACAAAGTTTGTTTCCGATCTTTACTGAAAACTGATAACTTTGAAATTTTTGTTTTTTTTTTATATGCCAGATATATTATTAAAGGTAATGCACTCGTGATAATTTTCGTTCAATCTACACCCCGTGGAGAATATTCCCGAATTTTTTTAAAATTTTTGGAGCAGTACTTTTCGAGATAGACGCGGGGGATAGCGATTTTTCGCGATTTTTTCAAAATAAACCAAAGAAAAGTGTGCGCATGTAAGACATTATACATATTTTTGAACTCGTGTTTTTACAAGCTTTCATTTGACATCCCACTCGATGACCTAGTAAAAAAATTTTTTTTTCACTTCCGATTTCACCCGCCAAAATTAACCCGTTAAGTTAAAATTTCATTCTCAAAACTACACGGCTGTGTTGAGGCCACCAATTTCTATATTAGTGCCAAATTTCAACTTTCTACGTCAAATAGTTTCGGAGAAAATCGGGTGTGACAGACGGACAGACACCGAAGTGAACTTAAAAGTATTCCGTATGGAACACTAAAAGAGGGAGGATCCCCATTAAGCTTAAAAAATTTTTCAATAAATGCCTAATCG
>JAHKBH010000525.1:0-32077 GCA_019049505.1 Pachyrhynchus sulphureomaculatus
AATCTGTTAATACATATGTACATACTACGTACATACGTACTAGGAAAAATAATCAGTTATTTTCTTTTGAACATTACTTTTGAAAAATAATTGTTGCTCAACAAAATTCACGCATTTATTCAAATGCATAAAGATTTGATCAGGTACACTTTCCTGGCCCCTGAGAGTAGTTCGCACAATGTCAAATGCATTTCTTATTTCATTTGCACTAAATTTAGCAGGACATTCCCCGGTTTCAGTTTCTTCTTCATGATCTTCTATACTTTTTATATCGTCAATTATGTCTTGGTCAGTTGGGAGATCTGTCGTGCCAACATCATTGTCGATTTCTAAGAAATCTTCAAGTAAAAAATCTGCGTCGACGGTAGCAGTTTTTTGTAGAATACCCCATTGCCTTTTTAAGGTAGCGAGATCCATTTCGTCTTCTTCTTCCCATTCGTCAATTTTTTCAGTAAAACCTGCTTTAGAAAAGCAGTTTTTGATAGTTTTCTGAGAAACATTTTCACTCCATACTTTAGCGACTTTGGTTATACACTCTTTAAGAGTAATCAATTTTTGGACTGGAAGGTTGTTATCAATCGCATTAACAATTTTGTGAACAATTCTGTTTCGGTAATGATGTTTTATGTTTTTTATAATACCCTGGTCCATAGGTTGCAATTTGGAGGTCATGTTTGGTGGAAAAAAGATCAATTCAATATTCCTTAATTTTTTACTTACAGTAACTGGATGTGCAGGACAATTGTCTATAAACATCACAATCTTTCGCTTTTGGCTTTTCATTTTCGTGTCCAGCTCTTTGATCCATCTTTCGAAAATCTCAGAAGTCATCCATGCCTTTTTATTATTGACATAATCTAACTCCAGAGATTTAACTCCTTTTAAACAACGGGGATTTTTGCTTTTACCTATGAGCAGTAATTTCAGTTTTTCTGAGCCATCCATGTTTGCTCCAACCATAAGTGTCACCCTTTCTTTACTTGTTTTAACACCAAAACATTTATCACTTTTAAAAGCAAAAGTTTTATTTGGCAAACCGGTTTCATCATAACTGAAAACGTTTTTTGGCTCGTACTTTTTCAATGCACTTTTTAAAACAGTTTCAGTCCAAATGTCACAGTCCTCCTAACTAACGCTTGCACTCTCGCCAGACACCGTCTTGAAAACAATTGAATGGCGAGTCTTGCAGGCACTCAACCACCCTTCACTAGCTTGAAAATTAACGCAGTTAAATTCTTTAGCAAATTGTAGAGCCTTTTGCTTTATTAAATTTCCCGATATTGGTACGTTTTGATGCGTACGGGCCACTTGAAACCATCGTAAAACTGCTTCATTTACATCCTCGTAAGTACTCACCAGTACTCGTTTTCGACTGCTTGGAACACTAAGTTTCTTGATGATACTGTTGCGACTTTTTATTATCAGAAAGACGCAACTTGGAGAAACACCAAATTTTGCAGCAACATCAATTTTTTTTGCAGCCTTTTCAACTTCCTCCAAAACTTTAATTTTCTCAGCTAAACTTAAACACACTCGCTTGGACATCTTACTTGATTCTTAAACAAAAAGAAACTGAACCTGAATTTACGAATTACTAGGCCTCGACTATAAAATGGGTTTTTTCCCCAGGGTTTCTATAAAATTGGTTATTCCCCGGGTTTCCCACAGAAATCTATCTGATTTATTGCCAACCATTAGGCGTTATAAACGCGTTAAGAACCTTTTCAAAAGAACGAGTCATAAAAATGGAATTCGTGCTAATGTTAGATAAAAATGGGAAACCCGAAATGGCCAAGATCTCAATAAATGCATAAAAATTTATACATAAAGTTCCGGTAAAAATTTTATTATATAGAGTGTTACTATTTTACAAATTCACTATATGCAGGGCTTTTTATATGAAATTTCATTAAAATATTCTAGGTCTTGAAAAAATTGCACTATAAAGAGTTTTTCACTATATAGAGCTTCACTATAAACAGTGTCGACTATATATATATATATATATATATATATATATATATATATATATATATATATATATATATATATATATATATATATATATATATATATATATATATATATATATATATATATATATATATATATATATATATATATATATATATATATATATATATATATATATATATATATATATATATATATAATATATGTATATATATATATATATATATATAAAGAGAGAGAAAGCAAAAGTTGCCGTATATAACAAAATCCCAAGATATGAAAATATTTGGGGAACTCGGCAAAAGGGCACAAACAGATGTTCACACAATATTCATTTAGCCAATATTTCGGTCCTAGGTTGGGACCTTCATCAGGGCACAAACTGAAAGAGAGATAATGAAGCAACCAATAAGGAAAGTCGGGCATAGAAAATTATTATTTTTAAGTTTAATTTTTAATTTTTTAATTTATAATTGTTAATCCATTCTTATTGTTATTATAAAGAAGTTACATTATTATTATTATTATAGAGAAGTAACAAAGTAAAAGTTGCAGGTGACTCACATACAGTGTGCGAATTAATCTAACAAAAATGACCATAAATAACAATTGTCACAACAAAAACCGACACTGAAACAAAACAGCCACTATTCACTAACATATTATTTTAAAAATATGGCATTTACAGCAAGGATGCCATTAGAAACCTTGGATGCTGAAAAATCAAATACTCATTTATAATTAATTAACCACCTGTGATCTGAAAAGAAAAGACAAGTATGACAAGGCGCTGACAAAGGACAACTATTTGACAGAAGTAAGGGATCACTCAAAACAAAAGGGAAAAAAGGTTGAACAACCAGGGAAGAACCGGTTGAATACAAATTAGGTACTACGTCATTAGACTGGAATGTTGGTATACAGGAAAAGTACCCATTGGGAACGCTATTTTTAAACGGTATGGAGATTAAAGTGGCCTAAAGGAAATAGGATTTTTTCATCTTGAGAGGAAAAGAGAGGGATTGGAGAAGTAGCTGAAGAGTGAAGAGGGTTTATTTATTCCTTATATACTAAGCAAATTTAATAAAAATGGAATATAATAGTAAAGAAATTTACGGGAACCATAAAAATATTTACCTAAAGAAAGGATACCCAAAATCACATAAGTAGCGGGAAAGAACTAGAGAAATACTGAGGAAGAAAAACAATGACGAGAAAGACGTCCCAGAGATATTATGTGGAGAAGGTGAATCACAAGAGAGGAGGAAACTGTATATGTTACTCAAACCATCGAGATTGGTTCTTTTATTAATGTTGTGGGGATATATATATATATATATATATATATATATATATATATATATATATATATATATATATATATATATACATATACATATATATATATATATATATATATATATATATATATATATATATATATATATATACATATATATCTATATATATATATATATATATATATATATATATATATATATATATATATATATATATATATATATATATATGTATATATATATATATATATATATATATATATATATATATATATATATATATATATATATATATATATATCTATATATATATATATATATATATATATATATATATATATATATATATATACCAAAGCAGATCGAAAAATCTGCACTTGGTAGTTCCCAAAAGTGTTCTCTGTATTTACTAGACCATCCCAAGACGCGTTTCGCCGCATCACGGCTTATCAGCTAGGCTGGGTTCAGCAAACACACAGAACACCGTTTCAGACCTTATCCGGGTTTTGTCATAGTTTTCCGTCAGTACCCGGATAAGGTCTGAAACGGTGTCCTGTCTGTTTGCTGAACCTAGCCCAGCTGATAAGCCGTGATACGGTGAAACGCGTCTTGGGATGGTTTAGCAAATACAGAGGACATTTTTGGGAACTATCAAGTGCGGATTTTTCGATCTGCCTTGGTTGCTTCACTAAAGCGCCATCTATACCTTCAAGCGGGAAGCTTGAGCAGGTGCGCTTCTGCAATTCAGTATCAGTTGTGATCTGGCCTCTCTGTTCGAATAGACTTTAAATAAGTCACCGACAAAATGCAGTATTAGCACCTATTTTGTCATATATATATATATATATATATATATATATATATATATATATATATATATATATAAATATAAATATAGCCAATTAAGCTATATATGCCAAAACCTGGTACTTTAAAGTAATAACCTTAAACTGGAGTTATTACACTGCGGACACTTTGCAAACTAGGATGTATTCCCAGCATTAAACACGTTTTGAATGAAGAGAAGAGGAGATCGAAGAACGACGCAAGCCAGCTCAAAAATAATATAACTAGTGCTTTATAAGAGATACTACGACTAGAGGCATAGCTAGGTTCAAAGAGAGGGAAAGGCTGCAAATTGATACAAAACGAGTATCGTGAGGGGGTAAAAGAGAACAATAAAAACGAAGCGGCTTATAGATGGGGACACCAAATGATAATTGGTGGCAAAATCTCTTGAAAAAAAACCTTTCTTGCAGTGGACAATACAGTGAAATCAAGATCGATGACCGGACATTTTCCATAAAAAAAACTTTTATACTGTGGAAAGTTTAAAAAAATTACATCCTTCCCAATACAATTTAACAAGGGGGGGGGGGGGTACCTTTCACAAAAAAGAAACTTTTAATAGTGTGGAGAAGAACTCAAATTCCTTAAAATCCCAGTTACAAAATCGATAGCCGTAGGGAAGATTTTCACAAAATTATACCCAGTACTTTGCTCGGGAACAAGTAATTCTAAAATAAACACTAAATTGCAAAATCTCCCACTAAATAATAACATAATCGAAGCAGTACAAGTCGATATTTTAGAGATATTTATAAATGAATCCTTACTTTTCCTTTCACATATTATATTTTATTGATTTACGAACGGAAGACAACTTGATCACGAAAACTATTCCCCATTATTCTCTACACCTTGGGCTCACTCCTCAGATAGCTAAAAAAAGATGGTGGTTTTGAGTCGATGCTTTTAAAACTGTGAATTGTTGTGGCTGTTACTTGATGGAAACTCATAACGAATGTAATGAAAGACTAATATTGTCAAATTTCCAGTTTATTTAGTTTCACTGATACTGTATGACGCGTTTCGCTATACTATAGCTTCTTCTGGTACAAAATGATGATCATTTTATGTCAGAAGAAGCTATAGTATAGCGAAACGCGTCATACAGTTTCAGTGAAACTAAATAAAGTGGAAATTTGACAATATTAGTCTTTCATTACATTCGATGCTTTTTTGATGTTTTCCACTGAAGTGAAGTGGAAATCGGCGAGATGATGTTGCAATGACAGAAATAACTAGTAATCCAACGGATCGATCTCCTGAGAAAACGTCGCATGAAGGCGAATTTCCCATCCCAAAAAAGATATAAAATTCCGTATCGCATTTGCAATATGTGTTACCAGATGTTGTTCATAAGGTTTACGATCTGAAAAATCAAAGTCACTGTTTTAAAATCGCTGGTATCTTATTTCGCACGTTTCGTGCGTTACAATATCTTTTCCGAAGGTGGAACAAATCATTCGCACAGCTTCAGACGCACTTTGTTGCATTTGAAATGCCATTCCTTAAATGCTGCTTGTCAGGTTTAAAACTGTATTTCGAGGTTGTGTGAATAACAGCGTCACTTCTTTAACGATGGTACAGCGCATTGTTCATTAAAAAATGTATTTATTTAAAAGTTTTGCCTGTCATTCGACAGTAAAAGATGGCCATTAAAATGTTAATGATTCAGTAGTTCGTCCAGTCCCCACCAGCGTCAATGATCGCCTGGCATCTTCGGGCATATTTTTGACGAGATTTTTCGCGTATTCTTGGGGTAAAGATTTCTAAATTTCCTGAATTTACCGTGACAACTGCTTCACTGTGTACACCTTTTTACTACGAAGCGTCTGCTCGATGTATATCGACAAAATACCGCTAATGCCTGCTTGTAAATCCCGACTATTTTTTCAGTATTCAAATTGTAAGTAAAGACGAAGAATCTCCAAAAAGCTTTTTCCGACGGACATCCCGAAATATGGATCTTCACAGGGTGTTTCACGTGTGCGCAGAACCAATCGATTAGTAGAAATTGGCCAGGCTCGTGGGGTGATAACCCCAAAATGAACATTGGTCTGCTTTAGTTTTTGCGCCCCTTGAAGCAAAGTTAATTAAGGATTTCGAGAAAACATGTTAATACTTATCATCAATCATTTTTTTGCCATTGTCCGACAACATTTTTTCACTGGGAGTAACGTTTCACCCACTTGCTAATCAATGCCCTCACCATATACTTAGCAGCCGCTCTAAGTGTAATTCTCGGACCTTTTGGATGATTATATAGCGCATGCAGCACTCATGTTCAATAATGTAGTATTTAACCATACTAGGTGTACAAATATGAAATGCGGAATTTTTTTTTCTAAAAAAACATGTTAAATTCGGAAGAATGATATAAAGTGCTTTATTCAAAGTATGCTCCTTCGCTTGTTATACATTTTTTCCCATCTTTCGGGCAATTTCTGAATACCACGGCAGTAAAAATCTTCCCCTTTTGCTGCGAACCATTCATCGAACCATTTTTTCACATCTTCGTACGTACCAAAGCGCTGCTCAGTAAGTGCGTGACCCATCGATGCAAACAAGTGGTAATCGGAAGGAGCCAAGTCTGGTGAGTAAGCCGCATGGGATAGAACTTCCCAGCTGAGTGCTTCCAACGTGTCGCGAACTGGTTTTACCGTATGTGAAGGAGCATTGTCATGAAGAAAAATGACTTTGTGTTGCCTCTTTCGGTATTCTGGCCTTTTTTTCAAGCAGCGAACTGTTCAAATCGGCCAATTGTTGTTGGTAACGTTTAGTATTAACCGTTTCCCCAGGTTTTAATACCTCATAATAGACCACTCCCCTCTGGTTCCACCAAACGCAGAGCATCGTCTTTCTGCCAAAGCGATTCGGTCTTGCGGTCAATGTGGATGGTGCGCCTGGGTCTACCCATAATTTTTTGCGCTTAGAATTCTCAAAATAAATCCACTTTTCATCCCCTGTAACTATAGGATGCAAAAACGACTTTTTCTTTTGTACCGAGCGAGCAAAATGTCACACGTGTTTTTGCGCTTTTCCATTTGCTTGTCGTTCAACTCATTTGGACCCATCTACCGGTCTTTTGAATCTTTCCTATCTCTCGTAGCCGATTGGAAACAGCTTGTTGACCAACGCCCAATTGCTCGGCGAGTTGTTTTTTGTGTTTGCGAATCATCTTCGTCCAACAATGCTTGCCATTCCACATCTTCGTATTTTTTTTTGGCGGTTTTCCACGTTTCTTATCTGCAACATCGAAGTCACCACTTTTGAAACGCCGAAACCATCATTCACACGTACCTTGCAATGGAGCATGTTCACCATAAGCTTCTCGAAGTAATCGGTATGATTCAACAGCAGTTTTCTTCAAATGAAAACAAAAAATTAATGCTGTCCGCAAATACTCTTTATTCGGTATAAATTTCGACATATTGAACACAACACTATGCACACACTTTTCCAATTTATCACTCATGCGCGTCTGAAACTTGTTGATGATACAACAAAATGGCGCAGTGTCAAATCTTTATAGCACAAACTGCATTTGCGCACCATCTGTTGTCTGAAATCCACATTTCATACTTGTACACCTGGTAAATAAGGTTAGAAATAAATCCCTTTCCTCAAAGCATTGTTTGCAGGGGTGCCAACAATAACCTCAAAAACAAAGAAATTTCTTTTAATGACTACAAGTGATAGGCGACACTTTCTTACTTGATCGACAGTACACATAAAAATGGAGGAAAATAATTTCAATTTAAAACTGAATTTTGTGAAATAATAGTTTAATAAAATTTTATCACTTGTTCGAAATTTTATGTCAAACCTTATTATTAGTAAGTTCTTCGTTAAGGAATGATTTTCAACTCTATTTATAAAGTTATGTCCACTTCTAAATCACCCACCCACAAACGTTCAACTATTCTCTTTTTTATCCATCCGCAAATAACCCTTGAAAAGATCTTTAAAGTAAAAATATCCTTATTTTTAGTATGGTTTATATTCAGCACTATGTGGTGGAATAGTCTATGCAGTATTTGGAACAATTCCAGAACTTAACATTGCCCCTACTGCGCTTCTCTCACTACTTACTTTTCAGTATACACATAAAGTCACGTTTGGAAATGTTAGGGCAGCAGTTATGCTTACCTTTTTTGCTGGAATATTAGAGCTGCTCTGTGGAATCTTACATTTAGGTAAGCAGAGACATTAATGATATTTATTAAATATTTTTAGGTTTCTTTGACTCAAAATGTAAAAATAGAAACTTTATAAAACGTCGGCTGAAAAGTTTTGTATTAGGGCGACGTGTATTCCTGTATGCACCGCTCTAGAAGGAACACTTTCCATGAAAATACTTGTATAATAGACTCAAGTAGCCAACCATTCTTCGATATTTTAAGGAATCAAGGTTGCTGGTGAGTTTTGGGTCGTCAATGAGGCGAACAGCTTTCTTCTGAATAGAATCGAACAACTGCAGTGTATACTTGAGAACAGAGCCCCAAACATAAGAGCAACATAATGGGTCGAATTTGAGTTATGTACAGAATTAGCAGTTGTTGAGAGTTTAAAGCTTTCTAGTTCGAAATAATATTCCCAGGTTTTGAGAAGCTCGCTTTGCATTCATGCAACATGCTCATGCCAATACATATTTGGTATCAAATTCACGTCCAGGAAATTGGGAGACCATGTTAGAGGAATGGAGTGTCCCGATGTAACTATATAGGATTCAGCAACGTTAATTTCTTTAGAAAAAACTACTATCTGAAAACTTATTTCCCGGCATAATCTCCATTGAGCTCAAACGAGATTCCCTTAGAAAAAAAATGTTTCGAACGGTACATACTCGTTTACAGCACAGATAAACAGATAACCTTTTCATTTCTTTCGTCAAGCTAGTTTTTCTGAGGTTAGGAATCAAAAAAGTCACTGGGCGCCAAATCTGGGGAATAGGGTGGGTGGGGAACTATTTCGATCCCAGCTCGTGCACTGTTACCATTTCAACGGCCGATATGAACGCCGGCGCATTGTCCCGGTGAAGGAGCGCGATAATCTTGGTCGCTTCTTCTTCAACTCATTATGTAAACGGTCTAGACATATTGCTTAATAGGAACCAGGCACTGTTTTATTCTTTTTTAAATTGTCAATCATGATTATACCCTATGAGTCCCAAAAAACAGTTGCCATCACTGTGCCCGATGATAAAACTGTGTTTGCTTTTTTCGGTGCACTTTCAGATTCGCCAACGCACAGTTTTGACTGCCATTTTATTTCCGGAGTGTACTGATGATAAGGTGAAATAATGATAGATAAGGGGATATAAGCCTAGATAAAATGAGGCGAGATAATGGGAGATAAAGCGAAGTAGCGAGAGATAAGGCGAAGTAATGATAGATAAGGCGATATAAGCCTATATAATGGGGGATAAGGCGAGATAATGGGAGACAAGGCGAGATAATGGGAGATAAAGCGAAGTAACGAGAGATAAGGCGAAGCAATGATAGATAAGGCGATATAAGCCTATATAATGGAGGATAAGGTGAGATAATGGGAGACAAGGCGAAATAATGGGAGATAAAGCGAAATAATGGGAGATAAGGCGAAATAATGATAGATAAGGCGATATAAGCCTAGACAATGAGGAACAAGGCGAAATAATGTTAGATAAGGCGAAATAATGGGAGATAAGGTGAAATAAAGATAGATAATGCGATATAAGCCTATATAATGGGGGATAAGGCAAAATAATGGGAGATAAGGCGAGATAATGATAGATAAGGCGATATAAGCCTATATAATGGGGAATAAGGCGAGATAATGGGAGATAAGGCGAAATAATGGGAGATAAGGCGAAATAATGATAGAAAAAGCGATATAAGCCTATATAATGGAGGATAAGACGAGATAATGGGAGTAAGGCGAAATAATGGGAGATAAGGCGAAATAATGATAAAAAAGGCGATATAAGCCTAGATAATGGGGGATAAGGCGAGATAATGGGAGCTAAGGCGAAATAATGAGAGATAAGGCGAAATAATGATAGATAAGGGGATATAAGCCTAGATAATGGGAGATAAGGCGAGATAATGGGAGATAAGGCGAAATAATGGATCCACATTTCGTCTACAGTCATAAAACGATGCTTGAAGTCCTTTGAATTGCGCTGCAACTTTTAGAAACCCGATTTTAAAATGTCATTTCTCATGCGTTTTTGGTCTCGAGTTTACCAACACGGCACCCACCGCGAGCTCAGCTTTTTAATTTTTAAAACTTCTTGCAGGATATTATGTGCTCATTCATTTGAGATGTCTGCCATGTCAGCAATCTCACAAAGCTGAATACGACGCTCTTCCATCACGATACCATGAATTTTATCGACCAGTTCTTCGGAAGAAACCACAATCGGCGTCGTCCCGAATCTGCAGTATCTGCAGTGCTCGTACGGCCACATTAAAATTCGTTTATCCAGAAATAAACAGTATTAAGCGTTGGTGGAGAATGTATTTCCTTTAGTTCAGTTTCTATCTCGGCCCCAGTCCACTTTTTTTAATACAAATGTTTTCTCACCAATCATTTACGATAGCTACCAACAAATAACTATGAGTTACATCTGTTTGAAACTTTAAACACAACCGTTACAAGAATCACGCTTACCAACAGTCATGCCGCTTAATGAAATTTCCCTTTATTTCATAGAAATTTACCAGACTATTCAATCCACCCTCGTACATGCAGGAAGCTTTACAAAAGATCTAAAATGTTTATAAATCTTGAAATATTTTATAGGTTTCCTCGTGGAATTTGTATCAACACCAGTGGTATCTGCTTTCACATCGGCTGGAGCAATTACGATAGCATCATCCCAAGTGAAAAATCTATTTGGTCTAAAATTTACTGCAGAGACATTCGTAGATGTCTGGAAAAATTTCTTTACACATATTACAGAAGTGCAGCTGTGGGATTCTCTACTTGGATTTGGATGTATTGTTATATTATTATTAATGCGAGTAAGTTAGTTTCTTTGTTAATCGTGCAGGAAACGTTTAAAAAGTAATTTTCTACTTTAAAGTCGACTTTTTTAACCAACATATTAAATTGTTATGTCCTTATTCATTGTTTATTGTGACCGACGAAAATTAATTTTAAGAAGTTTAAGGTACATTAACTATAAATAAATGCTTCTATTTATTCATAATAATAATAAGTATGACTTTAACATTTGTAACATATCCTTTATCTTTAAAAAGCGTAAAGTAATAAATGATACTTTATTATGTAAAACTACGATAGCGTGATACACTAAAATTTTGTGTATTATTTACTATTTTGTACGGAGTCTGCCTTACTTCTCCTCGATTCAGGTAGATTCACTCTATATAAGGTCTGTTCATTGTCGACCCATTGTTAATCGGGGCAATAATGTTTTATTATTATAGGCGTGTATATAACATGGCAATAGAAAAATAAAAAAACGTTTAAGTTAAATTTTATTATAATAATTAAAATTAAAATTGGTTTTAATTCAGTTACATTTTACGAGGCTGGTTTGAAAAGTCGTGCAAAGTCCGAGAGATGGCACCACCGGCGCGTATCGAGGTCATGTTTAGTTAGTAGCATCTCTTGAATGAACGCACACCAAGTTTCAGCCATATTGGTCTATTTCTTTGTGTTTGGCATTCGTGTGAATCAAGGAAGTCGAGTGATTTTCAAGAAATGGACGAAAAAGAATTTCGTGTGGTGATTAAACATTACTTTATGAAAGGCAAAACGCCTCAGGAGACTAAAGAGAAGCTTGATAAACATTATGGGACTCTGCACCTTCGATTAGAACAGTTTATAAGTGGTTTCAAAATTTTCGGACTGGCCGTATGGGCACAAGTGACGCTGAACGTTCTGGACGGCCTGTGGAGGTTACGACTCCAGAAATCATTGATCAAATTCATGATATGGTGATGGACGACAGAAGAGTTTAAGGTGCGTGAGATTGCTAGTGCTGTGGGCATCTCGACTGAACGGGTACATAATATTTTGCATAAACATTTGGACATGAGAAAGCTATCCGCAAGATGGGTGCCGCGATTGCTCACGCTTGACCAAAAACGGAATCGCGTGAAGTGTTGCAAGGATGGTTTGCAGCTGTTCCAGAAGAATCCGGAGGACTTTAAGCGTCGTTTCGTCACTGTGGATGAAACATGGATACATTACTATACTCCTGAGACCAAACAACAATCTAAACAATGGGTTACCAAGGGGGAATCTGCACCAAAAAAGGCGAAGACCGTTCCTTCGGCCGGAAAGGTTATGGCGACTTTTGGGATTCGCAAGGGATAATCCTCATCGACTATCTGGAAAAGGGTAAAACTATTACAGGTGAATATTATTCATCGTTATTGGACCGTTTGAAAACCGAGCTGCAAGAAAAACGCCCGCGATTGGCCCACAAGAAAGTCCTTTTCCATCACGACAACGCACCAGCACACACCTCAGCAGTTGTGGTCGCAAAAATAATGGAAATAGGATTCCAACTCGTTTCACATCCCCCCCTATTCTCCAGACTTTGCTCCCTCGAACTACTATTTGTTCCCCAATTTGAAGAAATGGCTGGCGGGACAAAGATTTTATTCAAACGAGGAGGTGATTGCAGACACTAATGGATATTTTGCAGACTTGGACAAATCCTATTATTCGGAAGGGATCAACAAACTAGAACATCGTTGGACGAAGTGTATAAGCCTAAAAGGAGACTATGTCGAAAAATAAAAAAGGTTTATCCCAAACACATAAGTAGTTTTTATTTTTGCACGGACTTTTCAAACCAGCCTCGTATTATAATAATTAAAATTAAAATATGAGAACTAATAATTAACTATAAAAAATGAAAATAAATTACGAATAGGAAAATAATCAGGTATATGAGGTTGCTGGCTATTCAAACGGTACATACTATTAAAATAAGTTATTCCCTGTCAGGCTCAACTTTGATCAACATTAATAATTATCGAAGAAATTATTTGGTCAACAATGTTATCCAATTCTCACTTTTTTTTTTCTTCTCTGATAACGTGATTTACACATTTCTCTCAGTTCTCGTCCTCCACATCACCAAAGGACTTGACATCTGTTATTTTAAATGTTGTATTGTTTCTTGCGACTTCCCCCTTTACTTGTACCCATATCAATTCTATCGGATTTAATTCACAATGATAAGGAGGTAGCCGCAGTGCTGTTATACTACGTGAAGCTGCTAGTTCATCTACAATGTACCTTTGAAAATTTTTTTGTTAATATTGGTTAAATCCAAAAGTTCTCTTTTCACTGCATGACCCGGAATTTTGATATTTTTTTAGCGTAACCACTCCAATACATTCATTTTGCGTCAAGTACTTGTTAGTAGTTTTTCTTGTAGTCTGGAATGGTAACTCGCGTTGCCCATAACAATAATCGAGTGTACTGGAATCAAGTCTAACGACGTCAACATCCATGTCCTCATGATAATCTCCGCTGCGTTTAAATTCGAAGGTTAACAGGCCTTCAACAAATCCTTCCGATCTTCCGATGTGTATGATAATGAACAAGGTCGTGAAGCCGAATCATTCTCAATCAGTTGTGGCTTAACTCAGCTTATTGACGAACCAACACGGATCCCTGATCGAGACGGTGAGTTCGCCAGTCTTCTTGATCTGTTTTTAACCACCAATCCGGAGATTTACACGGTTAGCGTAAATCCGCCATTAGGTTCTTCCGACCATAAACTATTATCGACATCGAGTATCCTACCAATCAGGGAGAGAGACGCGCCTAAACCGCGCAAGATTTGGCACTACAAATCTGCTAAATGGGAAGATCTCATGGAATATTTTCGAACTTTCCCTTGGTTAGACGTTTGTTTTCGATCCGATGACCCATCTGACTGCGCCAAGGAGGTTTCCGATGTTATTTTGGCTGGTATGGAGGCTTACATCCCTTTTTCGAAGAAATGCCCTTCCAAAGGCAAGCCTTGGTTTGACCGAAAATGCAAAGAAGCTGTTGCTTCTAAACATCTTGCATACCGACATTGGCGTGAAAATCCTAACACCATAAATCGTAAGACCTTTGTTCGTGCCAGGAACAGATGCAAAGAAATTATCGACGAAACCAAGGAGGCACACAATCAACGGATTAGAAACAAACTTCTCGCTTGTCCCAACAATTCCAAGTCCTTTTGGTCAGTCGCTAAGGCAGTTAGTCAAAATTTCACCAAATCCACCATACCACCACTCACACGACCAGATAATTCTATTGCAAAGACACCTGTTGAGAAAGCGAACTTGTTGGCTGAACTCTTTGCTTCACATTCTACTGTCGATTTCCAAGGAAAAACACCACCTAATATTTCTATAGTGCAGTCAAGGATGCCCGATATTGTCTTCAGGCAGCGTATCATAAAACGTATTTTGATGAAGCTAGACACCAAAAAGGCTTCTGGCGCTGACGGAATACCTGCCATAGTTCTCAAAAACTGTGCGAGGGAACTAACACCAGTTTTCTGTAGACTTTTCAACCTATCTTACAAAAAGGGAATATTTCCTTCCTGCTGGAAATGTGCCACAGTTCAGCCAATACCTAAAAAAGGCAAGAAGACCTTGCCAAATAACTACCGACCAATCGCACTGCTTTCGATAATATCGAAAGTCATGGAAAAGACTATCAATCAGCATCTTCTCAAATATCTTGAAGGATTCAACATTATTAGCGATCACCAATATGGCTTTCGTAAAAATAGATCAACAGGAGATCTCCTGACTTATGTAACACATGTTTGAAACAACGCAATTGAACACTTTGGAGAATCTCGAGTGGTTGCTCTTGACATATCCAAGGCATTCGACCGTGTTTGGCACGATGGGCTGTTGGCTAAGCTACGTTCTTATGGTATGTTTGAAAAGTTCTCTTTGTGGCTCTCATGTTTCCTCAGAGAGCGTTCTTTGCGAGTGGCAGTCGACGGATTTCTTTCTAACACCTTCACTGTCAACGCCGGTGTACCCCAAGGCTCCATACTGTCTCCTACTCTCTTTCTCATTTATATTAACGATCTGCTGGAAAAGACCGAGAATCCAATCTACAGCTTTGCAGATGACAGTACACTTATCTCTTCATTCACTTTGAACGCTCGGACATCGGCTACTCAGACAGCAGGAAGTCATTCAACTTAACAAAGACCTGGAAGAAATTCTATCTTGGGGTGACAGTAACCAAGTGGAATTTAATGCTACAAAAACCCAGGCGGCAGTTTTTTCTAAAAAAGTTAACGTTACTGAACACGACATAGTTATGTCGGGGCACTCCATTCCCCTAACATCGTCACTCAAATTGTTGGGCGTAAATTTGGGAGCAAATATGTCCTGGCATGAACATGTTGCAGGCATAGCAAGGAGAGCTTCTCAGAAGTTGGGAATATTATTTCGAACCAGAAAGCTTTACACTTCACAACAACTGTTAATTCTTTACAAAGCTCAAATTCGACCAACTATGGAATACTGCTCCCATGTTTGAGGCTCCGCTCCCAAACATACACTGCATTTGTTGGATTCTATTCAGAGAAGAGCTGTTCGTCTGATTGGAGACCCGGAACTGACAGGTGGCGTTGATTCGCTGGAACATCGAAGAACGGTTGGCGACTTGAACCTATTCTACAAGTATTTTCATGGAAAGTGTTCGAAGGATGTGGCCCGCTTAATTCCTCCCAGAGCGGTGCATGTTAGAAGTACGCGTCACGCTAATACTTCACATCCGTATGAGGTTCAGCTTGTTACTCCTCGTACAACGCTTTTCAAGCAGTCATTTATATGGAGAACATCATCCCTTTGGAATAATTTGCCCAGGACTGTGTTTCCCACCGAGTACAATTTACAGCGATTTAAGAACAACGTGAATCGCTTTCTCCGCACACGTGTCGCTCCTGTAGCGCTTTAGGGATTTCCCTGTAGCACGTGTGCTAGACCCAGAAAAAAAAAAAAAAAAAATGAGCCGACGCCCGACGTTCTTTTCCTGAATGCGGATTGAAATCCGTTGACCATCCCTCTTGCTGGGCCTGTCTTCGACTTGTATTATCTTTATCTTGCCAGACTTTAGCTACCGTATATCCTTCGTTCAACCAAGTTTAATCTAAATAATATATTGGTTTCTCTTCTTGTCTAGCTTTTCGGATGTTTCTCAAGTAATGTCTTCTCCAAGAGACAAGATCATTTATCTCTATTAAAATAGATTTCCTAGAATGCTTTTTTCACCCAAACCAAGTTGTTCTAAAATTTTCCACAGGATGTTTCGGCTCTTTTTGGGATAATACGGGTCTTTTTGGACCCTAACAAAAAATTTTATCTAACGTTAGAATTTCCTTGTTGAAAAAGAAGGCATGTACTGTATGTCTTAGTCCTTGCTTTAAATTTCCTTGAATATCAAATGTTGGTTGACATGGAGATTTCATCGACGATTGTAGCGGTCCTGTATTTTTTTTGTTATTATTTTATATACGGTTGATTTTGTAACACCCAGCATTATAGTACATCGTTCCACTGTTGTGTCAACATTTGCAATGGAATAATTATGTTTTCATGATTTAAAACAATTAAGGATCATTTTCTTTTCTAAATGAAATGAAACGAATTACTTTGTTATTTCTCACTTATTTTTTTATGTTTATCTGCTACTCCAGTTTCCTAGGTTTTCTACATTTTCAAACGTAATACTACAAACTAAGGTGGTTTATTTATGATTTATAACAAATTTCCATGTACAATTTGGAATTACCCATCATTAAATTACGATGAACTTAAATTAAAATTATATTATTACCAAGGATTAAATGACATTATTGTATCAAATTTGAAGAAATACTTTTCAATATTTTACAAAAATTCCTTCTTCAAAGATATATCTAAAAAACTTCTAAAATACGCCAAACGAACATCCGTTTGATTATTAAATAGGATTGTATCTTTATTTTTATTGTGCTTATAGATCTCTATAGCTTCTAAAATATTTAATTTTCTTCCTTGTTGTGCTTTATGTAATATTTGTAGATTATTTATGTCTGAAAAAATATGATTTGTTTGATGGAAGTGGTTGGCAAAGTTGGAGTTTTCTTGGTTTAATCTAAAAGATGTTTGGTGTTCTTTAAATCTAGTATCGAAATTTCTCCCTGTTTGGCCTATATAACAGCTATTACATTCCTTACATGACAGTTTATAAACTCCAGAGTCTTTGTATTTATGAGTTTTGTCTTTTACATTGAAAAAGAGAGAGGTTTTTGGGGTGATTTAAAAGCGATATTTATGTTGTCTTTTGCGAGTATACATGCAATTTTATTAGAAATTGGTCTGAAATATGTCAGTGATGAAAAAATTTGTTTTTCATCGTTTTTTAACGTGTGGATAAATATGTCTTAAATTTAGTTGTTTTTTGTTTATTTTTAATGTACGGTTTTTTTCTGAAATCCGTTATTGTGGGCAATATTCTTGATTATATCTAATTCTTTCTCTAAATTTTGTTTATTTAAAGGGATGGAGAATGCTCTGTGAATCATGGATCTATAGGCTGCGAGTTTATGTGAGTTGAGGTGGCATGAATTATTGGGAATAGTGGTGTTTGTAAAAGTGAGCTTTCTAAAAATATCGAATGAGAGTTTATTGTTATCTTTGGTGATGGTGAGGTCTAGGATGTTTATTTTATTATTCATTTATATTTCTAATGTGAATTTTATATTCGGATGTATTCTATTCAAGGAATTTAGGGTGGATTGAAGGGATTCGTCGTCTCCTTTAAAACAGACCAATATGTCGTATACATAGCGACACCATAAAACTATATCCCTTGCCTGCTCTGACTCTAGAAAATTGTTTTCAAAATCTGACATAAAAATTTCGGCCATCAAGGAGCTTAGTGGGGATCCCATGGCAATGCCCTCTTTCTATTTCAGAAATTGGTTGTTGAATTGAAAATAATTTTTCTTCTATGCACAGCTCGAAAAACATCATTATTTCTTGTTTTATGTGAATTTTTAATGATTTTTAGATACTTCTTACTCGGGATGTTGGAAAACATGTTGGTTACATCGAATGATGCAAGGTCGGAGTTGTTAGGGATATTAACATTTTTTAAGTTGATTACACAGTTCTATGGAATTTATGATGCTGTATTTGGGTTCAAATTTAGTGATGGTTTTGAAAATCGTGTTAAGTTTTATGGCAAGTTGTCGTAAGGGACTGTTTGTATATGATACGACTGGTCTAACTGGTGCATTTTTTTATGCATTTTTATGAGACCGTATGATTTGGGTGGAGATGGAGTCATATTTATTAAATTGAACTTTTATTTTTCGGATAAAATATCATTGACCTCTTTAAAGGTAGGTCGGGTTAAAAATCTTAAATAAACCACCTTAATTTGTAGTATTACGCTTGACAATGTAGAAAAACCTACGAAACTGCAGTAGCAGTAAGTGACAAGTAACAAAATAATTCGTTTCATTTAGAAATTTAAAATGTACTGTCACAAAGTAACAGACACCTCAATTATACATTGTCTTTTCGTTTACTGATTGCAAATTCTCCATCTGATCTCACTTCATATACTTGTACTCTGGAGAACACCAAACTATATACTGTTAATATCACAATTTATTATAACCCGCATCACTCCCAATAGATTAAACGAAATTACCTGACCTTACTCCTTAATGCTTATTTACTATATTATATATATATATATATATATATATATATATATATATATATATATATATATATATATATATTCTCACAATTTCTTAGAAACCCATGTCACCCCCAATACGATAAATTAAATTACCTGACCCCAGATATAAGTCTTAATGCCTACTATTTCTGCATATTTACTAAATAAAAGTAATAAATATGAAAGTAGCAATCTGATTTAGGTACGCCTATGGGTTTTGTCACGTCTTTTAGCGATAGAGTACAGATGAAATAATTATTCTTGTTTATTTTAGACTACCAAATAGGTAATAAGGTGAAAGGTACCCCTTTTGCTACAACAAAGATGGCGTAGGCACGAAGTGGGACCCATATTTTAATAGTATGTAGAATTTACCCAAGTTGAGTAGCGGCTATTTTCAGATTCAAGTTTATATCAGCTCATCCGTTTATGTTTATAGTATAGGTAGTATATATAGTAGAGTATGTTTAGAGATTAATATTTAAAATTGTTTTCCAGAAATTAAAAGACTACGGTGAGCCGCCCATATCAAATGATAAATCTCCTGAAAAATCATCGACTGGCAAAAAATTAATTTGGTTTGCTTCGGTGGGAAGAAATGCTATGGTTGTTGTATCATGTGCCGTTATGGCTTTTATATTTGAGTATTATGATCACATGCCATTTTCTCTTACATGTAAGTACCTAAAAATATCTTAACTTTAGAATAAATCTTTGGCGACTATGACCTAGATTTTCTCTTTTTCTATAATTAACTCCATATTCCTTTACGCTTATTAATGACTGCCATTAACAATGATTACCTAGTTGATGCCTTGTAAGGTTTCTGAGAACATACCTTCAACATGAATATTAAAAAAGTTGCATCCATCTATTTCTAATCATACAACTTTAAAATGCGCCATATGTCAAAATATCATATACTTGAACTAAATATATACAAGTGTGGTTAATAATATCTTCACGTTTTGGGGTTCCTAGATCACGAAAAACATAGTCACTCATTTCCGTCAGTCTGTATGTCTGCCGGTCTGTTGGCATAACTCTCGAATGAAATAAGGTATTAATTGCAAACTTCATGATCATCATCAACTATGTAGTCCATCGTCGGACATAAGCCTTCCCTAAGTACGTCCATCTTCTTCGGTTTTAGGCCTTGTTTATCCAGTTATATCCTACTAGTCTTTTGATGTTGTCAGACCATCAGGTTTGCGGACGTCCTCTACTTCTTTCTCATTATAGGGGCCTCCAGTTGATTACTTTATGGGTCCATCGATTATCAGAGAGTCTTGCGATATAACCCGCCCAGCTCGACTTCAACCTGCTTACCCTCTCAGCTACATCAGTTATCTTGTACCTTCCTAGAATTTCTTCATTAGACAGCCTATCCCTCAACGATATTCCCAACATCCTCCTTTTTATCGCTCGTCGATCTACTTGTAGACGATTTACAATTTCTTGATTCAAAGCCCACGTTTCCGTTTCGTATGTCATTACTGGCATTGAATAAATGTGTTTGCTTTTAGTGTATTTGGGGCACTGGAAAGGAAGATGTTCCGCAATGTGCCAAATGATGACCAAGCCAATGATATTCTTCTTGATAAATCCGCTTTCAAATTTTCTTTGGATATTACTATTTTTTGTCCAAGATATACGTATGAATCCGTTCTTGTGATCTCTGCGTTTTCAATATTTAGTACTGTTCCTTAATCACCGACGTCATTTGCATTAATATGGTTTTGACGATGTTTATCTTCAGACCAGTCTCTCTTGACTTGTTGTTAAGTTCGTTCAACATTTCTTCCAATTCTTCTTTGTTGTTAGATATAAGCACAATATCATCCGCGAACCGCAAATGATATATATATATATATATATATATATATATATATATATATATATATATATATATATATATATATATATACCCTTACTTGTCCAAGGAAGTTATTTGAAAAGATCTTCTAGCGCCAACGTAAACAATTTTGACGAGATGGTTCCCTTTGGTGGTTCTACTTTACTCTCATAAAAGTCCTTGTAGAATCTCTCTATATTCATTCGTAGTTCATTCATTTGAGTTATTAATTGGTTGTTCTCATATACTAATTTTGTTATTTGTAGTTCTTCATTTAATGATCTTTGTAAACGTTTTATACCCTTCTTGTTCTTCAGAGTTTTTTTGCAAACTTGATACATAGATATTATCTAATGAGAGAATGAAGCCTATAGTTCTCGAACGATATTGCTTTAGGCTATGGGGGTGAAAGGAAGGGGATGTTTTGATAGTAATATGGTAATTAAATATTTATAGTAAAACATATACAGGATGAAAGGATGGCAAGGAGATTAGAGGAGTTGAAATCGTGTTATATGTCCTTTTTTTGAAGTCTATAAATCCATGAGAGGGGGATGAAAGGGGTGGATGTCGATATGTTGTATGGTTTTAATCGTATTATAGGACTTTGTTTTTTTTCACTTGAGAAAGTCAAATTCGCTCCTTATTTTTGAACTGCATGTTGGTACTGGGCAAATCACTTTAATGATTTTTTTTTTATATTTTAGCCACTGTACCATCAGGATTTCCAAACTTCACCGTACCACTGAAACCAATTGAAGCAAGCAATGGTACAAACGGCACTCAGATATCTCAAATGGTTTCAGAATTAGGATATGCAATAGTTGTTATACCTTTTATAGCGATTTTGGCTAATGTTGGAATAGCTAAAGCATTTGGTAAGAGGAAATAAAAGTAATTTAGTAATAAGTGTGCCTAAGCATATACTTCTTGGGTTGTATTGTCTTCTTCTGAACGACTTTAATATAAGAAATGAAGTTTGAAATTCTGTGGAATACAGCTCAACAGAGGTATCGCACACAGGCAAGTTTTAAAGTGGTATTAATCTTAGATAAAAATGAGAGAAGGGAGGGCTTCAGAGATATTTAATAACAGAAGTAATAAAAAAGATCTACATTTGTGGACACAGTGCCGATATGCCGCCCCTGAAAACTTAAAACTGGGCGCTAACCTGACCCCCTTCCGCTGATGATGAGATTCATGGCTTTTTTTATAGACATAGCACACGTGCAAGAACTACAGGAGAGGCGCGTGTGCGGAAAAAGCGATTGACGTTGGTCTTGAATCGCTGTAAATTGTACCCGATGGGAAAATCCTGTGCAAATTATTCCAAAGGGATAAGGTTCTGGATATAAAAGACTGCTTGAAAAGGATTGTACGAGGAGCTGAACCTTATACGGATGTAAAATATTAGAGCGACGTGAATTCCTAGCATGCACCTGGGAGGAATTAAGCTACATCTATCGAAAACTTTCCATGAAAATACATAGAATAGACTCAAGTGGCCAACCGTTCTTCGATGTTCGAAGGAATCAAGGTTGCTGGTTAGTTCTAGGTCTGCAGTTAGGTAGACAGCTCTTTTCTGAATAGAAACCAACAAATGCAATATATATTTGGGAACAGAGCTTTAAACATAGAAGCAGTATTCCATGGAATTTGAGCTTTGTACAGAATTAACAGTTGTCGTGTAGTATAAAACTTTCTAATTCGAAATAATATTCTCAGTTCGCAATATATTCATGCTGTCATCATTGAAGTGGAGGTCAGAAGTGCAATAAGAACAATGAAATAGAATTCCTAAAGCTTCTAAATGAAGAAAATGGTTTGCTTCATTATTCAATCATATTTACAATTCTGAAATCATTTCCCTTCAATTGCTAAAGGCTGAATTCATAACTCTACCCAAAACACCCGGAGCTAAACTATGTTAAGAGTATAGAACAATCAGTTCGATAAGCCACCTGTTGTTGGTGTTTTTCTTTAGAAGTCGACAGTAGAAAGTGAAGCAAAGAGTTCAGCTAACACATTGGCTTTCTCAATAGGCATTCTTGCAACAGTATTGTAGTATTATTGTATTAATCTACCTCAAACTACCATCAACTTTCTCAGAAATGCAAATCCAATTCTCTCTTTTAACTAACTCTAATTTTTAGCTCATGGAAAAGTAGTTGACGCATCTCAAGAAATGATTGCAGTGGGTTTATGTAACATTTTTGGATCATTTTTTGGCTCCTATCCAGTAAATGCCTCTTTTTCACGAGCTGCTGTTAGTAGTGCCAGTGGTGTTAGGACGCCTTTATCTGGAATATATACAGGTATGTTTTTTTTAATAACCTATCTGTCAAAGTTACCTTTCAGTTAAAATAATCTTGTTTTAAAGCCCTACACGGTATCAATATCAACTTATTCGGATTTGTAATAGAGGGGGACCAATATTTTATAACACTGTACAGGGTCATCATTTTTAGACGCCCGGCGATTTATGAAAAATTATTGGATGTATTTTTTTTTTAAATGTAGAATGGTATAGTGCATGTTAAGGAGTATACTGACGTATTTGACATTTGGTAGTGAAAACAATGCCGGGCGCCGCTTTTTTTCCATCGACATACCTTTTGTAAAACGGCATTGGAAAGCCCTAATTTTTTTCAATATTTTTTTTCTTAAAACTGTTTTTGGTAACAATATTGCCATGGATCGTATGTCACGTTTGGCGGTTTTCAAACAATTTATCTAATAGGCGGCTCTCACACTTTAATCTGAGAGTAATTATATAATAATATTAGTTACTATGCTGTTGAAGTTTTTCCTTTAATAAGATATCTATGAACATTAAAAACAATACATTATTTTTATTAAAACCACAAAAAGGCTATAACTTTTAATATTACATAACTAATTAGTAATTACATACTTATAAAATTAAATGTTTGAAACTTAAAAACTAAAAAAAAAAAAACATCAAAAGAAATTTGTCTTCCTTCTTCTATTATGTATTTTTCCATTCTTTTTGTTTCTTTCTAAATAATTATATGCTATGCCTTTAAGTGCTCAATATTATTTTCGCAGTTTTGTATACTATATTTTTAAGGATCTCCCACAAGAAAAAAAATTTAACGGTGTGAGATCTGGTGACTTAGGTGTCCATTGAATAAGTGGGCTGCGAACCCGTCAGCAATAGTTGTATGAGGTGGTGCTCTGTTGTGTTGATACCACATATGCCATTTTAAATTTATATTTATTTTTCTGAGGTTAGTTCTTTCATTACCTGTATCTATTTTATATATTTTGTTATTGAGGATGTTTATGTGTTTGTTGAATATTTTTATTTAGACATAGTCTTTGTCACGTGTTTGTCTTTTTAATTTTTAATATTTTTGTATCTGCATTTGTACTTGTTTTAAAATTGTACTACAATGGGGTTTCCCGTAAAATTTGTATAAATAAATAAATAAATAAAGGTAATGCACTCGTGATAATTTTTGTTCAATCTACACCCCGTGGAGAATATTCTAGAATTTTTTCAAAATTTTTTGATAAGTACTTTTCGAGATAAGGCGGTTGGACAGCGATTTTTCGCGATTTTTTAAAAATAATACAAAGAAAAGTGCACGCAAGTATTACATTATATATATATATATATATATATATATATATATATATATATATATATATATATATTTTACTCGTATTTTCATAAGCTTTTATTTGACACCACACTCGATGACCCGGTAAAAAAAATTTTTTTTTCACTTCCGATTTCACCCCCCAAAACTAACCCCTCAAGTCAAAATTTAACTTTCAAAACTACGTGGCTCTGATGAGGCCATCAATTCCTATATTATTACCAAATTTCAACTTTCTATGACAAATAGTTTCGGAGAAAATCGGGTATAACAGACAGACGGACAGACGGACAAACACCAGTCATCTTATAAGAGTTCCGTACGGAACACTAAAAAACTAGGGCTTTCCAATGCCGTTTTACAAAAGGTATGTCGATGGAAAAAAAAGAGTTGTTTGGCGTCGCGGCGCCCAGCGTCGTTTCCACTACCAAATGTCAAATACGTCAGTATACTCCTTAATATGCACTACATCATTCTACATTTAAAAAAATAAATAAATATCCAGCAATTTTCCAGAAATCGAGGCCGGGCTTCTAAAAATGATCACACTGTATACAAAAGAGCACAAAAATGTTGATATCCACCAGAATTTGGCGGGATTAATTGTCTGCTTGGTTGGTATTGTTAGTCTCGCCAAATACTGGTTACTATAAACATTTTCCTTGCGCTCTTTTCTTTACAGTGTTTTAAAATTGCGTTTGTTTTAATTGCAAACATCCACAGTTGTATGCTGCTTCCAAAAAACAAATTTTTGCAAATGTTTGTCTACCAGGTGTACAAGTATGAAATGCGGATTTCAGACAACATATGGTGCACCAATGCAGTTTGTGCTATAAAGATTTGACACTACGCCATTTTGTTGTGTCATCAACAAGTGTCAGACGCACACGACTGGTAAATTGGAAAAGTATGTGCATAGTGTTGTGTTGTGTTCAATATGTCGAAATTTATACCGAACAAAGAGCACTCGCGGACAGCATTAATTTTTTGTTTTCATTTGAAGAAAACTGCTGTTGAATCATACCGATTACTTCGAGAAGCTTATGGTGAACATGTTCCATCGCAAGATACGTGTGAACGATGGTTTCGGCGTTTCAAAAGTGGTGACTTCGATGTTGCAGACAAGGAAGGTGGAAAACCGCCAAAAAAATACGAAGATGTGGAATTGCAAGCATTGTTGGACGAAGATGATTCGCAAACACAAAAACAACTCGCCGAGGAATTGGGCATTAGTCAACAAGCTGTTTCCAATCGGCTACGAGAGATGAGAAAGATTCAGAAGACCGATAGATGGGTACCACATGAGTTGAACGACAGGCAAATGGAAAAGCGCAAAAACACGTGTGACATTTTGCTCGTTCGCTACAAAAGGAAGTCGTTTTTGCCTCTTATAGTTACAGGGGATGAAAAGCGGATTTATTTTGAGAATCCCAAGCGCAAAAAATCATGAGTAGACCCAGGCGCACCATCCACATCGACCACAAGACCGAATCGCTTTGGCAGAAAGACGATGTTCTGTGATTAGTGGGACCTGAGGGGCGTGGTCTATTATGAGCTGGGACACGGTTAATAGTAAACGTTACCAACAACAATTGACCGATTTTAACCGTTCGCTGCTTGAAAAAAGGCCAGAATACCGAAAGAAGCAACACAAAGTCATTTTTCTTCATGACAATGCTCCATCACATACGGCAAAACCGGTTCGCGATACGTTGGAAGCACTCAACTGGGAAGTTCTACCCCATGCGGCTTACTCACCAGACTTGGCTCCTTCCGATTACCACTTGTTTGCATCGATGGGTCACGCACTTCCTGAGCAGCGCTTTGGTTCGTACGAAGATGTAAAAAAATGGCTCGATGAATGGTTCGCAGCAAAAGGGGAAGATTTTTATTGGCGTGGTATAGGTATGTATAACAAGCGATGGAGCATACTTTGAATAAAGCACTTTTTATCATTCTTCCGAATTTAACATGTTTTTTTAGAAAAAAAAATCCGCATTTCATACTTGTACACCTGGTAAGACAAGGCGACATAAACAGACGTCTCCTCTGCTGTATTAATTATAAATATTGTCGCCTAATTTCCACGAAAAATTAAAGCCTGAAAATTAAACTTCCCTCTCAATCTGGATATTTTCTTTTTGCTTGTCATTTACCCCCGCCACCGGCCCCTAGAACTTGGCTATGCCACTGAACTTTTTATTTCTTAATTCATATTTTTCCCGATTTTAAGGGAGGGCATATACTGAAAAGAGAATGGTCGCTTTAGATGTATCTACTTTGATAAGAATAATTAAGGCAACTTAACTCAGGCCTGTCAGAGATTTTTAGCTTTATTTAATTATTATACCTATTGGTAAAACTGTAAGCAGGTTTTAAAATAGCGTCGTTTCATTCGTATGTTATTGCTAAATCACGCATAAATAAATTCCAGCTGTCAAACTGGATTAAGGAGACATTTTTTAAAACACCTGCCCTCTGATTCTTCCCATTTGGAGTGCATTCATCTTCATATCTCATCATATTTTGCCGTAATGTTTTAAAGTAATTCACTGTTTAATACTTGTAAGATTGACCGTCAGTTTTTTTTTTATATGTTAACTGGTACTTAAGTTGTGACCTTCCCTATAACTAAATTTGCAATATGGTTTTTAATCATTCTAGGTATTATGGTAATTATGGCCTTTACATTTTTAACTCCGTATTTTCCATACATTCCCAAACCGACACTTGCGGCTGTGATAATTTGTGCTGTAGTATTTATGGTTGAAGTCGCTATAACAAAAATGATTTGGACAATCAGCAGTAAGTACTTAAAAGTTATTGAATGTATATATACATTGGCTATAAGATTAATATCTTTCAATTTACCATTTTTAATTTACGGCCATTTCTGACCAAAAAGTGGTTAAGATCTGACCATAACTTTGAAACGATATCCTAATATCAACAGGGTACATAAAAATTCAAAGTCGGCAAGTCAAAGAACATAAAAAAAAAACTGTATTTGGACGTTAATGTGACTAAACGATATAAAATGGGCAAAAATGGCCATTATATAAAGGAGGAAAAGTTATTAGGATTCACGATGAATAATTTCAATAAATCGCATGGATAAACTTATAATATGGTACTTTACATATTAACTTCTGACGCTTTTTACAGCAATTTAGCGAGTTTTTCATTTTTTGCGCAAAAATTTTCATATTGAGCTGTAAAAAAAAAGGTTCTTAAAAAAAGTCGTGTTCAGCCGTGAATAATTGTTTCTGGAGGTCCAAAGAACGATTTAAATCGAGTCTAATGAGTGCCACGTTCGAAAAAAAATTCTTTTTTTTGAAACGCTAACAATTTACGGAAATGTTCATATATATAAAGTGTTAGATTAGTTTTCTATATAACTCGCATCAGATAATACTTAGCGTCAGCTGGAAACTGATATTTGACAGTAGTGGACGTGCAAAAACTGTTGGAATTCGTTTATTCAGACTTAATTTGGGGCGTCTTGAAGACGAACCAAATATCCACACCAAATAGTTTTAAAACCATTTAGAGAAAACTATCTGGAAAAAAAAAAAGCTCGATGTTTGAGTGCCACATAATTTGACCATAAACATTTATTCTATCGGATTTCCATCTGTGAATCTCTACAGAGACGTAACGAAATCTGGCCATCTCTGAAGCAGTTGATCACGGGTGATGAAAAGTGGATCACGTACGACAATAATGCGCGAACAATATCGTGGTCGGAAAAGAATGAAGCGCCACAAACGATGAAAAGCCCGGATTGATCCCAAAAAAGGGTGATGATGTGTATGTGGTAGAATTGGAGGAGAATCATGTATTATGAGCTGTTGCAGCCTAGCTAAACGATTGATTCTGTACTCTACTATCAGCAATTGAGAAGATTGGAGCAAGCGATTAAAAAACATCGGCCGGAACTACTCAACGGAAAAGGTGTCGTCAGCTTCCAGCATGACAACGCCAGACCAGACTCATCTTTGATGAATCAGTAAAAATTGAGAGAGCTCGGCTGGGAAGTTTTATTGCATCCACCATACATATGTATAGCCCGAACCTTGCACCATCAAACTACTATTTGTTTCTGTCTCTGCAGAACTCCCTGAATGGTGTTAAGTTGGTTTCACAAGAAGCCTGTGAAAACAACTTATCATAATTTTTTTACCTAAAAACCACAGAAGTTTTACCGTGACAGGATCATGGTATTGTCAGAAAAATGGATCATCGAAGAAAATGGCACCTATTTGGTTTAATAAAGTTCGTAAAATATAAAAAAAATGACTTTTAAAGGCTCGATAGTTTTTCGACAACCTACTGACTTCATGACTTTGAATATCTATGTTACTCTTATGCACATTCATAATAGAGTTTTTATAACATCCTCTAGAATTCTATATTCTTACACGACGTTTATAAGACATCCTTATGTTGTTGGACTATCTACCGGCAGCCTAAATCGAAAGAAAAATCATGTAATTTTTGAATTTTAAAAATATCAAATTTTAATTATTTTATGACGTTCCACATGAGCCATCTACAGCGGTCTTTGGTGCTCAAAATCAAAACCTGGTTTACCTAAAATTAATAAGATGAACTAGGTAATTATAGGAAAAATTCCAGGAAGTCATACCAGTTATACCATACTAAAAAGAAAAAGTAAAATGTCTCATAAAAGTTTATTTTAGGATTGGATATGGTTCCCTTTGTCATTACATTTACCTCATGTCTTCTTATTGGCATAGAACTTGGTATCCTTATTGGAATCCTAACGGAGGTCATAAAAATTAATGTACTTTACATCCAGGCCAAAAATCATCGTGAAAAAGGTAAGATTTTTTAATCGACCTGTGTATGTACCGTAGAGGCAAAAGATATTAGAGTCTGTCAAGTAAAAACGTGTTCGCAATAATTCATTTTTGGTAGATGCCATTCTAGCGATTCAATAAAAAATCTGTAGAGGGAACCTTTGTCTACGACGCATTTTAGTAAAAGTATCAGTCGATTCCGAACTTTCGTCGAAATCACGTAAAATCCAGAATGAATCACTTGTTTGCGCCTCGGTTCAAGGCAGTCTTTCTTTGTTCCCATCCAAAAAGGCTTAAAATTACACATTCCGTAGTCGCTAAATGTATTAAAAAGTCGGTATCGTTTGTGAAGAAGTGGGTAAATCGTTTTTCTACGAGACGAAAAAATGGCGACGACTTGCCAAAACATGCTTCGAAAGGCAAAATGACTCCGAAAGTCGAAAAAACGAATCGTGTCTTTGATTTCAGGGCACCCGAAATTGACGCTGCATCAAGAAGAGGCAAAATTAAGAAACACGAGATCTTCGTACTTATGATGTCAAATTCCGAAGCACTTTGAAGAAGCCTTTGCAGGACGAAAATCACGTCGTGAAGCGGCTCGCTTGGATCCACGATAAGATACTAGAGTGACCCTCACAGTTGCCGGACGCCAACTCTATTGAAAACGTTTGGTCCCTTGCAAAGAGAAGGCTCAGAGGAAAGACTCTGAGGACTTTGATTCAATTGTCTCGCGAGATTCGAAAAATTTGCAGAGTATGCAAAAAATCTCGTTGGCAGCATGCCTCGAAGATGCCAGGCGATTATTGATGCCAGAGGCGATTAGACAACCTACTAAGGTAATTGCGCCGTTGTTAGCACACCAAAGAATACATTGATGGCAAAAAAATGTTCTCGAAATACATTTTTTCAAAAATACAAGCGTTCACGTTCTTACTTGACAGACTGTAAATCCATTATTTAACTCTAAAATGTATATTCAATTAGACATCATTTGTTAACTTTATTAAATGAAGTTTGTTTAATGTATACATATTTTTTTCTGAAAGTTCTTAGCAGCAACCTACATATTACAACAATCGGTAAATTCTATTAAGATAAATTGTAATATTTTCTAGGTGAACGGGAGCAAAACCTACCTAAAAGTGACCCTGACTTCATCTATATTTTTTTCGTCTGCAGAATACATAAGAGAGAAAATATTCCAATATTCTCTAGATGCAGGACAAAACATTCATCTTGTTCTTTTAGACTGTTCTAGAATTATAACTTTGGATTTTTACAGCAGCCAAGGTACAGTAGTTACAGTTATTAATTATGTATAAGATGATATAGTTAAGGTACAGATTTCAGCGCGATAAAATAATCGCAGATGAACGCACCAGTTATGTCTTTGTGTAAGATGGGAGGCTGTTTAGGATTAGGTCGCGAAATGCGGTCCCAGAAAGAAACCTAATCTTATTTGCAGATTATATACCACTCTTTACCCAAAAATATAATCCTTATCAAATATTTTCAGTATTACTGAAACTTACGAATGATCTCAGATCACCCTTGAACAAACGCAAAAATGAAAAAAAAAAACAATAAAATTATTAAAATTATATAAAAACAACACTATGTTTTAAATTTCCAATATATTTAAAATGACTTGACAATTGTTTCACCATACAATGGCTTCTTCAGAAGTGAATTAGAAAGAAAAATGAATAACAAATTGTTTAAACAGGAAATCTAATTTTTCCTACCATTAATGTCAAAAAAGGAAAATTTAGCACACTCACGTACACAGGGAAAATAACTAGAACAATTTCAAAACATTTAACAAAAAAGAACAATAAAATAGCATTTAAAACCAATTATACGTTAGCCCCCCCCCCCCCCCCCCCCCCCCCCGAATAAAATTTTGGATAACAAAAGCAAATCTAATAAATCCTTAAAATCAGGAGCTTATTAAGTTGTGGATCGTGTACTAAAACCTACGTAGGACAAACTGGTAGACCTTTTGAAACTCGCATTAACACAAGAACATAAACGTAGTTATTTAAAAAACAAGAACCATTCACATTACACAACCCATATAATAAACGAATCCCATAATTTTAATGATACATTCAAAATCCTACATGTAGAAAATAAATCTAAAAAATTAAATATGTTTGAATGTCTTGAAATTAACAAACGGAAGAACTGCAATCTATTATTAAACGAACATTCACCTTACTTAATCTTTATTAGTTCTCTGAAATAGTACCACAGATTTGCATCTTTAAAATAACTTTGTCAGTAAATAATATAATAAAATGATTAACATACTCTTATGTACTTAGGATAGTTTTAAGCACTATATAACCAGTATTATTATCAAACATTTTTCTTTCTAATTACCTTCTGAAGAAGCCATTGTATGGGGAAACAATTGTCAAGTCATTTTAAATATATTGGAAATTTAAAACACAGTGTTGTTGGAAATTCATAATAAAATTATATAAAAACAAGTATCGGCTAACACAATCAAAGAAATAAAATTATTAATATAAAACTGCTAAAATTGAACAAAGCCTATTTTTCAGCAGTTTTTGACTGTTTTCTCATCCGTCAATCCAACTTGGGACGCATTTCACCGTATCACGGCGCATTAGTCGAGCTAAAATCCACGGAGAAAGAGAACAAAACTTAAAGTATTTATTTCACTAAAGAATAAGATACAATTTGTACCTCTGGTTGATGTAAACCTAACTTTGAACCTTATAAAGCGCTGTCAAAAAGTAATTATTAGCTGGTGGGTTTCCCAGATAGCTTAATATTTATCTAGACCAATATAATAAGATGTTTGTTTACTCACTGACATTTCAGTTCTTATGATAGTCTGACATGCTTTGATTGATTCTCACATGTCGTTAGGTCTGACAAATTTGGGTCAGG
>JAHKBH010000526.1:0-25000 GCA_019049505.1 Pachyrhynchus sulphureomaculatus
TTCAATAATAAAATCTCTAAACTCTTAAACAGAGTTTGTAACAAGTAAAAACTTTCTTTGGTATGGAACTCTTAATGCATTAAGTACAGTAAACATAAAACACAGTAGCGACAGTCCGACGCGGCACCTTTGATCTCGAGGGGTTCGAGTTTGTAATGATCACATGACATGTCGCCATATTGCTGGTACGAGTTTTTGAAATATTCAATTTCCTTCTTTCAAAAAAAGTCCTATTCTGTAGAAAAAAATTAATTTTGTTAATTGAAAGGAAAAAAAAAAACCGACAAGTTTTTTTTTTATACATTCTTTTATCAACTTCTTATTAAAACAGATATACAAAAAACAGAGAAAAAGGCAAAAAAATAAGAAAAAATACATTTGGCTTCAATGCTTTTTGCACGTTATTCATTTAAATATCTCATTGTTGAATTTATATTTCTCAACTATTAGGTATTAGTCCGGGAGGTAACGTTGCATTTTTGATGGTCGTTTCATCCCGCTTAATGTTTTTGTAATTGATAGTTTAAATATAGCTAATAATCGAAACAAACGTCACCTGTCAGAATCGTAGTGAGGCTGGTCGTGAGAAAATATACAACATTCCTGAGACCAAAACGACAAAAAAAAATTCCAAAAGTAATTTCAATTCGCTTGAAAATTTGCACAATTGATGTTTAAATGATAACAATAATAAAAAAGATAGTCAGCTGCGTGAGTAAGGGGGGATTACACGTCAGTAACTTGTATAAACCGGTATTAAAAAAAATTATGTAAAGTCATTTTAAATCCAATGAAATTTTTACATGTCACTCATAATATAATTAAAATGATAAAAATAACAATCAGCTATTCTTACAATGGTTGTAAGACGGTCAGCTGAGGGATTATAGGTGCTGGGCGGGCATTCAATCTGAGCATTATACAATCCATGATTATCTAACTGACGATCTTTACCCCTTTATGTCGGTAGCTGACGATCATTTTTATTAAATATATCATCTAAACTATATATTACAAAAATTTCAAGTGGCTTGAAATCGATTTCATGGTTTTGATTGTCCTTTTTATATTGCAAGTGTTGTATAATGCGATCAATGAACTAATTGACAATCTTTACCCCCTTTATACCGGTGCTGACTATTATTTTTATTAAATATATCATCTAAACTATCTATTACAAACATTTCAAGTGGCTTGAAATCGATTTAAGTAACATTTCATGGTTTTAATTGACCTTTTATGTTAGAAGTGTTGTATAATGCAATCAACGAACTAACTGACGATCTTTACCCCTTCATGTAGGTAGCTGACGATAATTTTTATTAATTCATCTAAACTATTAATTATAAAAAATTCAAGTGGCCTAAAATCAATTCAAGTTAAATTCCGTTGTTTTTTTTTCTTTTTAATGTTCCGTCCGGAACACTTATAAGATCACTTCGGTCTGTCTGTCCGTCCGTCCGTCTGTCTGTCTGTCACACCCGAGTTTCTCCGAAACTATTTGTCATAGAAAGTTGAAATTTGGTAATAATAATAAAGCCGTGTAGTTTTGAATGTCAAAGTTCGACTTAAGGGGTTAGTTTTGGGGGATGAAACCGGAAGTGAAACAAAAATTTTTTTTAGTAGGTCATCGAGTGTGGTGTCAAATGAAAGCTTGTGAAAACACGAGTAAAAAATATATATATAATATAATATTTGCGCACATTTTTCTTTGTATTATTTTTAAAATAATCGCGAAAAATCGCTGTCCCCCAACTTATCTTGAAAAGTACTGATCCAAAAATTTTGAAAAAATTCTAGAATATTCTCCAGGGGGTGTAGATTGAACGAAAATTATCACGAGTGCATTACCTTTAATAATTTATCTGGTATATATAAAAAAAATTCAAGGTCATCAATTTTCAGTAAAGATGAGAAACAAACTTTGTTGAAAACTCATTTGGGATGTGTTTTGTAAAGTCACTGATCATTTTATACCACCGTAACAACATTTTTTATTTTAAAAGCAATCAACGTACGGAACACTAATTGTGCAAGTTCAACTTGCACTTGACCGGTTATTTTTTTATGATATTATTTAATTTAGTCGATATATATAATTTTTTAATCGAATACAGGGATATGTAGAAAATAACAATGAATAATTAAAAAAGACAATATATTTTAAGTTTATTGACTAAATATTAAATAATTATAAATATTTTTCTTTATCATCACTAAAATCTACCGATGTGTCAGATTCGTACTCGCTTTCCTCACAACTGTCATCAGAAGTATCGACGACCATTTCTTCTTCTTCTTCAGATTGTTGTTCCTCTTCTTCCTCTTTAGTTTGCTCACTTTCTCTGTCACATTAAAATTTACATTATGTAAAATACAAATGATATGTCACCATATAATATAAAAAATAGATTAAAACTACGGAATTTACTTCAAATTAATTTTAGGCCACTTGAAATTTTTATAATTGATAGTTTAGATGATATATTTAATAAAAATGATCGTCAGCTACAGACATGAAGGGGTAAAGATCGTCAGTTAGTTGGTTAATTGCATTATACATTTCCAATATAAAAAGTCAATTAAAATCGATTTCAAACCACTTAAAATTTTTGTAATAAATAGTTTAGATGAAATATTTAATAAAAATTATCGTCAACTACCAACATAAAGGGGTGAAAATCGTCAATTAGATCATTGATTAGATTGTACAATGCTTACACTGAATGTCCCGCTCAGTAGCTATAATCCCTGAGCTGACGGTCTTACCACCATTGCAAAAATAGCTGATTGTTGTTTTTATCATTTTAATTATATTATGAGTGAGATGTAAAAATTTCATTGGATTTGAAATGACTTTACATTATACAAGTTTATACAAGTGACTGACGTATTATCCCCATTACTCACGCAGCTAATTTTTTTTATTATAGTTATCATTTAAACATCAATTGTGCAAGTTTTCAAGCGAATTGAAATGACTTTTGGAATTTTTTTTTACATGTTGTACATTTTCTCACGACCAGATCCACCACTACTAGAGCAGCTGACGCTTAGATCATCAAATTACTACCCGAGAGGAACAATTAGCAATAGGAATCAAACGGGATGAAATGATTGTGTCATTTGCAACGCCACCTCCCGGACTATATTGTCCAGGGGGAAAAAAAATGTTCATTTTAAGAATATATTTCTGCACACCTTCAGCTCCGCGCGTAGAATGTCAACAATCATGCTTCTTATAGTTCAGCGAATCCCCGTAATCTGGAGAGATTGAAAATAATTATAATTATCATTTTAAGATGAGATCGTCTCTCTTCGGAACTGAAAAATGAAGTGAACACACTTTTTACTCTATTTTATCAATAGTAAAATCTAATACAATAATTTTCATACAACTAATGACTTTTCGTGCCTATATACTACTTATATAAATAAAATTAAATAATTTATTTAAACTCATTCGTGCTGGAGAATGACTACTTTTGCATGCCCAGATTGAGTTTTGAAAGTTTGGCTAGCGAATTTTAGCAGATAATATAACTTAACTCTAGAAAACAATTTTAATATGAAAGTTAATCTTTATAAAGAATTATAAATAAATTATCTTTTACGATCTTTGGGAAATCAAAAAAAAAAACTAACTCCTTTGGAAATACCTCTTATATTTTTACAATCACTAACCGCACAACAAAAACTTCCTCTTGTCCTCTTTTTAGTGTTCCGTACGGAACACTTCTAAGATCACTTCGCTATCTGTCCGTCCGTCTGTCTGTCTGTCACACCCGATTTTTTCTGCAACTATTTCACATAGAAAGTAGAATTTTGGTAGTAATAGAAAAATTGAGGACCTCTTCAGAGCCACGTAGTTTTGGAAATTAAATTTTGACTTAAGGGGTTAGTTTGGGGGGGGGGGGGGGTGAAATCGGAAGTGAAAAAAACAATTACTAGTTGGTGTGTCAAATGAAAGCTTGTAAAAAGATGAGTTCAAAAATATATGATGTAATACTTGCACATACTTTTCTTTGCTGTCCTTTTATCTCGAAAACTACGGATCAAAAAGTTTTGAAAATATTCTGGAATATTATCCACAGGGTGTAGATTGAACGAAAATTATTACCCTTAATAATTTATCTGGTATATAAAAAAATTCAAGGTCATCAGCTTTTAATAAAGATCGGAAACAAACTTTTTTGAAAACTCATTTGGAGTGTGTTTTGTGAAGTCACTGATGATTTTATACCTGCATAACGAAAATTTTTATTTTAAAGGCAATCAACGTACGGAACACTAATTGCGCAAGTTCAACTTGCACTTGACCGGTTTTTTATAATTACACAACATGTGACTGCGCTGGTAGCAATGTTGTTGGTATGATAGGAGACGCATGCGTGATAGAACACAAAACCTAAAAATTTTCTTGGCCGTCGCTACTATGATTTTGTAGGTTGCCCATACCTTAGCAATGGCAGCGCAATATTGGCAATTTGAGTATAGAAATCTACACAGGGGAAACGTTCTACTTAAACCAGTTGGAAAAAATAAAAAAGTAATTTGCCAACATGAACGTAATTGAAAATTGTTATATCGATAAACAGCGTGGCAAGTAAGAGAAGACCACCACTGGGGTGGCGGGAAGACCTGGTAGCGTGCACTGGAGCCCGCTCAATCCAGGTTGTTCAGAATAGTAAGATTTTATGTAAACCTCAATTTTTTTAAAAAAAATTGGTCATTGCATATATATTGCATCAGCTGACCAAGGAAGTGTGAGTTTTCTGATAGATTCCACTCCAGGCATGTTTTAGTTTCGATTTTTTTATCACCTCCATTAATCTCAATTTATGGAGTAGATATTTGTTCTTTTTTTTTCTCTCTTGCTTGTTATCATTGCTGTTTTGTGTATTAAAATAATAGTTGCAGGAGATTTTCAATTCAAAAAATATGTAACGGATCTCAATGTTTCAAATAACATTGTCACATATGCAAATAGACCTTTTCTTGCATTTCTCTAAGATCAACGTAAATTAATATTACGATGTAATTGTAAATCACCCTTAGAAAAAAGTATGTATATTTTTAATTTTTATTGTATATCATTATCTCTTCTGTTATAATTTTTATTTTATATGAACGTTTAAGCTAACTTTTAGTGTTATTTTGCAAAATCTTTTAATAAATAAATAATACTCTATTTGCATAACTAGTACAAATTAAGTTGTAATCTGTACATCGCCTTTGCATTGTCAATTTAAATTGAAATACTTTAGATTAGGTTGTGTGTTTATATGAAGTTTTAAAGTCCTTTTATTTTCAGGCACTTGGGTTATCCTATTTTTGCAACAGAATCATGGAAAAATGGTCAGAAAGAAAATGAATTTTGTTATTGTCATGATGTTAATGGACTGTACAAAGAATGAAACAACCATACAACCCGGAAGAATGGCGCCTTTTTATCGATTCCTCAAAGACAAGCCTCAAAGCTGTTCTTTTGCACAACGGAAATAAAAAGCCTTCTATCCCAATAGGTCATGCAGTGAATTGTAAAGAAACCTATGAAATAATGTCTATATTAATTAAATTGATCAAATATGAATGTCACAATTGGTATATCTGTGGTGACCTAAAAGTCATCAGTATGGTTTTATGGGTTTGAAAGGCGGCTACACAAAGTACTGTTGCTTCGTGTGCTCATGAGACTTGAGGACAAAGAAGGATCACTATAAAAAGAAATTTTGGCCTATTAGAACCGAAATGGTTCAGGTAAAATGAACATTAAAAATATGTTTGGTTAACCCAAAAAAAATATTATTACCACTGCTTCACATTAAGTTAGGCTTAATGAAAAATTTTGTCAAAGCTTTGAATAAGACAGGGCCAGCATTTCTGTACTTATGCAGTGTATTCACGAATCTTTCTGAGGGTAAACTAAAAGAAGGAATATTTATAGGTCCTCGAATTAGGAAAATTTTGGATGATAAAACATTTGAGAGTCATTTGACGGACATTGTAAGGGCTGCTTGGAATTCTTTCAAACTTGTGGTTTGATATTTTTTAAGTAATAGAAAAAATGAAAATTATTAAGCGATCATTACAAATTTATTGCAGAATTACAAACTGATGGGTGTGAACATGTCCCTTAAAATTAATTTTTTGCATTACCATTGGATTTTTATTCAGAAAACCTTGGAAATATGAGTAATGAGCATGGCCAGGGGTTTCATCAGGATCTAAAATTATTTGAGCAAAATTATCAAGGTTTTTGGGAACAGAACATGCTAGGAGACTATTGTTGGTCTGTTGTAAAAAATACAGATACAAGTATTTACAAAAAAGAGCTAAAACTTATAATTTTTAATGGTTTATTCGTACTTTAAATGTTTTTTTTTTTTTTTGTAAAATATCTTAAAAGTTTGACGACCTGAATATTTTAAAATATTTCTGCTAAGTTGAGGACACTTAAAATAAACAAAACATATATGTTATTAATTGTCTTAATAAAAATAATTAAAACTTATTTACTGATTTTTATATACTTATTGCCTTTCATGATAAAAGAGAAGTGGTAAATTTAAACAATGATACATCAGAATATTATCATCCTAAATTTCATTTCGAAATCTTGTAAGACATTTTTAGCCATACAAGATGCAGGTTCAGTTTGGCGGAGATATTGAAAATAAAGTAACTACTCAAGAAAATAATCGTTAAATCGGCATTTAAAGAAAAAAAAAAGAACACTAGAGGCAGAGTAACTTATAGAGAAGGAGCGTCAATATGCAAATGGGAAGTCAATCTACAAATGGGGGAGTTAATCTACAAACGGGGAAGTCAAACGATAACCGTGGACAATCTTTAAGGAAAAAAATAAAATGGCAGTATTTGTTATAACTAAAAACGAAAAAAATCGTGTTTTTAGAAGTTACCAAAGTGTTCTTCGTATTTGCTGAACCATCCCAAGACGCGTTTCGCCGTATCACGGCTCATCAGCTGGGCTAGGTTCAGCAAATACGAGAACACATCTTTAGTCCTTTATCCAAGTAACTAACGAAAAACTATAACAAATGTGTGTGCAGTATAAGCATCTATTTGTTATATGTTATAAAAAAATAAAAACTTACACTCCTTTCAGAAATCTTACGGGGGAGGGAGAGATTTTTCTGTAAAAGAGAACCCTCAATAAAATGAAAGTTCTATTTCTAGAGGTATATTTTCTACATTCATAGGGACTGGGGACCCTTTGTATGTATATATGTGTGTATATATATGATGATTATATTGTAGATATGTTCCAAAAATATAACATAAACAGTGTTTTGTGAAATAAATTATTCAAAACCAAAATTGATCGTTAATGCATAACTACATATGTTTATAGCCATTTTAGTTTAGACTTTAAAAGAACAAAAATTCTAGTTCACTACCACTCAAAAAACTACTCACAGTTTGTTTCGACAATTTTAGGCCACTAAAAATTGATGGTAGAGAAGAAATGCGTTCCTTTCTTAACCAATAAAAAAATGGTTGTTGTAATTTCCATTACCCATAAATAGATATTTTTCTTTAGTTCACCATTAGCTGTGGTTTGATTTTCTTTATGTATATCAAAAAACATGCACAGATAATGTGGAAACATTAGCAAGAGCCAAAAAAGGGCTCTAATATTTTATGAGCTTACTTTTAACTTTCTGTGTAACATTGATCTTATAGGTATTCATCATTCATCCAAAAGTTTAACTATGACAATATAGTATTTCCAATGTAGTGGATAGATTTCAGATCATCTCCGATATCAATAGAATCTATTTGAAGAGTTCTCTTCAAGTATGTATGTTGAGTTAAAAAATTGATTAGGTTTCTACTTAAATCCTTGCTATTCTTCTAAGTATTTTAATGACTCCAGTCTTTCTATTTATACTCTGGGTCTTCTTGACTCTTATAAGAAATAGTTTCTTATCATAAAATGTAAAAGTAATTATACATGCTTCCACTCAGTAACCGGTATCAAATTATTAATGCCAAAAGCTATCAGAACAACAGATTTATAGTTATTAATAGATTTGTCCGTGACTTTGCAAGAGTATATTATAACTATTAAATATGAGGAATTTATTTTGTTAACTTATTAGTCCACGAAGTCACGTAGAAATTAAATAAAAGTGATAAGTTAACAAATTAATGATAATTCCAAATTACTGTAGGGCTCAGGTCAAAAAAATCTAACCTCAAATTTTGATATTCAGTTTTGCGTCACCAAATAACTTGTGAAGATGTGATAGTTTTTAAAATATTGTTACTTTTTTCCTTTAGTTCCCAACTTTTCCATCTTTACAAATGAAACTCGTTTACAATATAAAATTTATTTGCCTATATGGAGCTCTACTTGTTATTTTTTCGACACTAGTATGTTATTTATACTTTTTTGAACAGAGTTCCGACAAGCATGTAAGGAAGAATATTAATACTGTAAAAAAATTAAGAAGCAAAACTTTCGTCCCTCGAGAGCCTGTTAGCTTAGTCAAGGAAAGAATAGTTCACTTAGATTTAAAAGGGGCTCCGCCTAAGGTTTCATATTATGCTGAACTATTTCCTTTACTTTACAAGTTAGGGGCCACAGGAGTATTAATGGAGTATGAAGATATGTTCCCATATTATGGTCCAATACTAAACAACGTGGCAGCTTTAAATTCTTACACGTTACAAGATATCAAGACAATAAACTCTTTAGCTAAAGAAAATCATTTACAAGTCATTCCACTTGTTCAGACTTTTGGACATTTAGAATTCTTGCTTAAGCTCGATAAATTCAAGGAGTATCGGGAAGTAGTGTCATTTCCTTCAGCAATATGTCCTACTTATAATAAAACACTGGGACTTATAGAGGAAATGATTGATCAAGTTGTTGAAGCCCACCCTAAGAGTGATATAATTCATATTGGATCCGATGAAGTAACTCATTTAGGTAAAGAATAATTGTATGTATCTGTTATAAGAATAATGATATTTTCTAGCCACTAGTGCTGTGTTTTATACAAAACATTTCTTTATGTATCTTATCTTTCTTTAAACAAAAGGGTATTGTCAACGCTGCATCAACTACATGTTCAACAATCATGTATTGAAAAATCAACTCTACCTAGAACACATAAGCTCAGTAACCAAAATGATAAAGAAAAAACATCCACATTTAACAATCCTCATATGGGATGACCATGTTCGAACAATGAAAATAACTGAAATTGAGCAAAGCCAGATTAAGAAGAACTTTGAACCGGTTGTATGGTTGTACACTCAGGATGTGTACTATGAATTGGGGCCTAGTTTGTGGAATATGTATAGTAAAGTTTTCCCTAATTTGTGGGTTGCTAGTGCCTTTAAAGGAGCTTCGGGTAAGTTGTTTGATTGGCAAATCAATGTTATGTACTTTCCATTTGTAAACCAAATTTTATATTTTAAAGAACATTTAAATAATTAAAAACCATTTTTTTATTAATTTGGTAATACAATATTATAATTAAAAATTCTCAATATTTTTGGGATATTTTTTAATAATGCTATTTTTGTTGTTAAAAGTTTAATATAATGTTTTGTTTAGGAATTAACAAATATATTTCGGATGTTAACCACTACATTCAAAACCATAAAAGTTGGCTCTCTGTTATTGCTGAACATCAAAATAGGATTAATTTTAGAGGAGTAATAATAACAGGTAAATGCAAAGATAGTTTGTCATAGGATTACTGATGTGCTCAATGTTATGTACAGCGAGTTTAATATTAAAATATGTAATTTTATCTACAAAATTAAATAAAAAAACAAGACTTGCACAATTAACGTTCTGTACGGCTTCAGTGACTTCAAAAAACACCCTGAATAAGTTTTCAACAAAGTTTGTTCCTGGTTTTGAAACCTTGAAAAAATTGTTTTTTTTTTTTATATACCAGTAAAATTATCAAATTCAATCTACACTTTATGAAGAATATTCTCGAATTTTTTCAAAATTTTTTGATCAGTACTTTTCAAGATAGGGAGGTGGATATTGATTTTTGACAATTTTTTAAAAATAATACAAAGAAAAGTGCGCGGAAGTATTACATCATATATATTTTTGAACCTATGTTTTTACAAGCTTCATTTGACACCCCACTCGATGTTTTTTTCACTTCCGATTTCACCCCCCAAAATTTAACATTCAAAACTACACGTCTCTGATTGGGCCATCAATTCCTATATTTGTGCCAAATTTCAACTTTTTATGTCAAATAGTTCTGGAGAAAATCGGGTGTGACAGACAGACAGACACCGACATGGTCCCACTAAAAAAGCAGCCGTTAGATCTTGCTTATGATAATTTATACACACCCTTTTGTGGCTCATGATATTGAAAAGATGTTGAAACTGAGGCATATGTGCTTGCCTCGCTACAACTTGACTTTAAGCAGATAGAATGGAATAGAATAGAATAGAAATATGCTTTATTGTCCTAAAATACAACATATTTGTTGACAAAGCAAGCTTAACTTAAATTATTATTATATTAATAAACACAACAACAAGATTAGTAGTTAATGCAGTAAATCCAAAATAAAAGAAATAAAATTTACACATAAGTCAACCCAAATGCCAACCACTCATCTACCGTTATATGCTTATTCCAGTCTATCATTGTAGAATTCCTCAAGTGCATAGTACGCCTTTTTATAAGTAGGGCCCTAGTCTTTCGTCTAAAGACCCTCTTGCAATTCAGTCCTCTCAATTTGAGAGGCAGATGATTGTATATTTTTTTGCCATTATAAATAAGATCATGATAGCAGTTTCCAGATTAAATAGGGCACAAAGAGTAAGAATCCTTAACCTCGGAAACAATGGTCGACATGACTCTCGCAACCTAGCTCCTGAAATATATCTATTAGCTCTCTTTTCCAATACAAAAGCAGAATCAAAGCCCAGAAACTTTAAGCAAATATTTTTTTTTTGTGCCTAGCACACAGCAGCGACACGTGTGCAGAAAAAGCGATTCGTGGACCTTGAATCACTGTAAATTGTACTCGGCCGCAAACACGAATTTTTCCAAGGGGTGAGGTTTTCCGTATAAAAGATTGCCTGAAAAGGGCTGCACGAGGAACAACAAGCTGAACCTCTTATGGATGCGAAGTATTAACGCGACGGATATTTCTGGCATGCACCGTTCTGGGAGGAATTAAGCAGGCTACTACATCTATCAAACACTTTCCACTAAAATACTTGTAGAATAGACTCACGTTGCCAACCGTTCTTCGATGTTCCAATAAACCAAGGTTGCTGGCCAGTTCTGGGTCTCCAATCAGGCGAACAGCTTTCTTATAAATAGAATCGAGCAAACAGCAGTGTATGTTTGGGAGCAGAGCCTCAAACATGGGGACAGTATTCCATCGTGGTCGAATTTGAGCTTTGTACAGAATTAACAGTTCTTGTAGAGTTTGAAAGTGAGCTTAAAGTAATTTAGGCAAAATTCTAAGGAGTAAGGGGGCTGTTTACATTAGCTGTAGTTTATGATTTTATCAAATTTGCCTAAATTTGAAGTTCTAGAGTATCGTGTAAGGTTTTTTACCCCATAGTTCAATGGGTAACCATGTTCCCGTTTTGTCGGGTTCCGCCTAGTTGGGAGTCTCATTTTAAAAGCCAAGCGCAGAGAAGAGTAGTTTCTATTTTTGTAATTTCTTTGTACAAGTAATACTGGGCACAGATTCGACGAAGAACTAACCTAGAAAAATACAAACGCGAGTATATATAGCCAGATATCGGGGCCGAGCCTCGTTTTCAGGCACGCGGGTGTATGTTTCAAAGCTTCAGTTACGTAATTCTTGTCTGAAAGTTGTAAAACAAGAGATCATTGTAATCCTAAAACTAAATAGTTTTTTTGCATAAAAGTTAACGATATAAAAAGTGAAAGTATTTTTTAAAATCGTGGAAACAACGCACGAGTTGCCGAAACTCTTACATTACACGTTGCAGGAAGCATAGACATGGCTTAGAAAGAACCTCGCACCAATGTTATGGGAATATGTCTTTCTGTGGATTTGGCTCATTTTTGGATATGTTGTATAATATGATTCTATGAATGGATTTCGCGCTATGGACCTCCCAATCACAGAATCGGCATATGTGTTGAATACTAATATTTCTGGGCGTGCAAATGCCGTCAGTTTTAAACTCTCATAGTTAATCATTTTTATCAAATACTGACAAGAATACCCTCGGTCCTGCGGATACAAATTCTGCACGCAGGCCATTCAATCATTTATAAATACCGAGAAATATTAGTAATCAACACATATGTTGTTTCTGTGATTAGAAGGCCCGTAGTGCGAAATCCAAAAATTATCCAATCCAAAGAGAGCCATATTCTCATAAGATTGGTGCGGGGGTCTTTATATTAAAAATTTTATTTTTAAGTGGCACCTTGTATATCCTAATAGATTTTTGGTATTTTTAGGGTGGCAGCGTTATGATCATTTTGCTGTCCTGTGTGAGCTGTTGCCTATAGGAATCCCTGCTTTAGCAATGAGTTTAAGAGTGTTAAGAGGTGAATTGGTAAATCGTTAATGTGAAATAACAACGAATTGATTACGTTCCTAAAAACTGAGAAACAGTCACAATTGTTCTTATGAGCTTCTGGTTTTATATGTTGAACATAGATGACTGGTCATAGCATGGGCGTAGTCAAGGTGGCAAGGAAGGGCAGCTGCCCCCCCACCCCTAGATCCTTGAGGGCCTAAAAAATTATAAATACAACTTTGTTTTCTAAATTAATGGAATTTTGAGTTTTGAAAAGCTGCCCCCCGCCCTAACTGCGAGGCTGGCTACACCCGTGGCTTATAGTTTTATATTTAGTTCATTAAGAGTGACTTAAGGAGCAAATGAAACACTAATAATAATAATAAAATTAATATGAATTCCATTTTGCTCCAAAATGAGTCATATGGATGCTAGACCATGTCATAGTATGAAAAACAAGATTAGAACCTATTTAATTTAAATATAGGGTCTGTTACATTAAATGTAACTAGAATTATTCAAAAATACCCGGTGTTTCATTTACTAAAACATATTTTTATTTTGCTACAAAGTCTTTTACACCCTAGATAAACAGAAATCATTTTAAATTGTGGACAATAACTTCTTTAACCGTATGTCGGTAGTAAGTTTTCATTATATTCATGAAGCAACCGATAACTGACTAAATGCAGAACCGTGCGGCACGCTATACGTTTAAAATTCCTAAAAAACATTTTTATATAAATTACAGGTTTTAAAGATTCAGCTTTAGGGCCGCCCATAGAAGTAGCAAAAATCTTACAATGTGCTCAACCCTATGGTTTAATAGGTCCAGTATTTGGAAGTCCAAAATGTCAATTTCCAGGTAAGTCGTGCAACTAAAGACTTGGAAGAAATTCTAACTTGGGGGGTGACAGTAACCAAGTAGATTTTAACGCTGCAAAAATCCAAGCGGCGGTTTTTTCTAAAAAAGTTGATGTTGCGGAACACGACATAGATATGTCGGGACAATCCCTTTCTCTAGGAGCTTAACTCAAGTTGCTAGGCGTATATCTAGCATGAAGAGGTCGCATGCATCACAGAGAGAGCTTCTCAAAAACTGGGAATACCATTTCGAACTAGAAAGTTTTACACTTCACAAGAACTTTTAATCCTGTTCAAAGCTAAAATTCGACCACTAAGGGAATATTGCTCTCATGTTTGTAGCACTGTTCCCAAACATATATACTCTATTCAGAAGAGTCGCCTAATTGGAGACCCAGAACTTGGCGACTTAAGTCCTACATGTATTTTCATGGAAAGTGTTTGATGGATGTAGCCCGGTTAATTCCTCCCAGAGCGGTGCATGCTATTAATACACGTCGCGCTAATAAACATCTGTATGAGGTTCAGTTTATTATTCTTCGTACAACGCTTTTCAAGCAGTCTTTTATATGGAGAAGATCATTCCTTTGGAATGAGTTGCCCAGGACTGTTTGCCACCAAGTACAATTTACAGCGATCCAAGACCAACGTGAATCGCACACGCTTCGCTCCTGTAGCGTTTTAGGGATTTCCCTGCCGCACATGTGCTACGCCCATATAAAAAAGAGAAGGCCTTTGCAAATGGACTTTGTTAATCATTATTTAAACAAGCTAGGAAGTTGAAACTTGCCACTTGTCATACAGGTGACAAATATGCTGATAACACGAAAACTTAACTTACATATAAATATATATATTTTTTTTCATCAGGTGGTGATATTTTAGAAAATATTATTCATTTTCACCAATTAAAGCAAGAATACGACGAGCTTGTAGAAGATTCCCGAGTTAAGGGATGGTTTAAGCGAGTACAACATTGCCCACAATTTTTCCAACCCGCGGTATGCTAAAGAAATACTTACGTCTCTAAATAAAATAAAAGGCGAATTGCAGCGCGTTAAAGAAGGTATATCAACTGCACTGTTGGAAGTGTATGACCAATACACGATGCACGAATGGATGGAGACTTATTTTGAGCCGTTTGAAAAACAGGTTAGTATTCGTAAAATATAGCCTTGGCCAAAAGCATTTGCTATCTAACAAAAACTTAAAATTTTAAAACTCTGTTAGAATAGAACAAAATAAGACAATTAAACTGGTGTATTTATTATAAAAATCAATATTTAGTACAATTTCCTTTGGCTTCTATTACCGCTGAAATTCTATTTGTTAATGAAGAATTTAACTTTTTGCATTCTTGGGAAATAGCGTTCCACTCTGTGAACAAGACCCGTTTGCGGGTATCTTTTGATATGGTTCTCCGCTTGAGAATTGACTGCACATGTTCTGTGAGGTTGAGATCGGGTGATTGTAGGGGCCAATCCAGAAGCTCCACCATATTCTCCCAGAATCACTTCATTACCGCTGCCGCTTTGTGACAAGGTGCGTTATCTGGCTAAAACGCACATTTTCCAAGTTTGAATCACCATAGAATTAACAAGATGATGGTTCTAGTATTGTGTTTAGAACTTCTATATACTTTTTGTGAATTCACTCGGCCCTCGCAAACTATTTCACGCACGCTACTTGCTGACATGCATCCTCACACTTATTGGCACCTTTTTTTCAATAGGATTTATTGTTTTGGTTACTTTATTTGATGTACCAATTCAGAGAAATAAACATGTATGCGGTGATAAATAAGAGACATCTAGTTTCTAAGAACTGAAGCGGGGTAAATATTTTTTTTGTGAGGTACGTACTTATATATATATATATATATATATATATATATATATATATATATATATATATATAATATATATATATAATATATATATATATATATATATATATATATATATATATATATATATATATATATATATATATATATATATATAATATATATATATATATATATATATATATATATATATATATATATATATATATATATATATATATATATATATATATATATATATATATATATATATATATATATATATATATATATATATATATATATATATATATATATATATATATGTATATATATATATACATATATATATATATATATATATATATATATATATATATATATATAATATAATATATATATATATATATATATATATATATATATATATATATATATATATATATTTATATAGCTGGCCATCTTCTGGCTCTCTAAACAACAGAATAGTGCGTACCAAAAATATCGGTTGCATAAACATCATTTTAAGTGATATATGGAAATATATCAGTAACAAAAAATGAGCTCGATGGTTCCGCAATTTGATACAGTATAAACAGTGACTCAAATTTAATTTAATCTACGTAATGTGAACAAGCCAGCCTGCCTGAAAGCAAATGGTTTAAAAGTGTTTGATGACAGATTTTAGTTCCTTGGCGATGTCATGGCTACTTATGTGCCAATCCTCCTCAAAAATTGTATCAACTTTTTTATCATTGGCCAACCAGTTCGCGGAGCATCTATGACATCGAAATTTCCAGAACGAAAGTGACTGAACCATCTTTTGGCTACACTTCTGTTAACGTATCTTGACCATAAACAACACAATTTTCTTGACAGGCTTGCGCAGTATTCTTTATCGAAATAAAATTGTGGATACATTCAGAAAAAGATCTAGAGCCACTTTCACCTACATCTAAGGCAGACTTATATTATAATTATTTTTCAATCATGTGACAAGCAATTAGCAAGAATATTTTAAGATCACCTGGCTTAAAAGGTAATGATAACTTAAATTTGTCTCTTGGGGAACATGACCGTAAAAACTTTCGCTGTAGGAGATAGAGGAAAATACATGCTTATAAAAAAAAAACTGTTTAAGTTCAGTTCCCAAAAAATGACGAACTTAAAAAAATGGATCTATTATGCTCCAAATTCTCCCGCGATCGAAACAATTTGATTTCACGAATCTTGTATCATAGAAACTAGTGAGTTCCAATAGAAAAAAAATTATCAAATTAATATGTTACATTTTTTTTAGGTTCTAACAATGTGGAAAGCAATACAAGAGCTTTTACAGAAAGTGTCTTGGCCCCGCAGACCGCTAAATTATAAGAATGAATTGTAAAATGATTTTTAAGTACAAATAATTACTCTATTCCAAAGAAAAAGTGATATAGGTGTTGGGTACCAATAGTTTTTTTTTTTATATATATTTTATATAGGTTTAGACTACACTAGCATATACTTAGCTGTTTGCTATTTGTTTTTCATCACATAACAGGCACGTATTCTGGTAAATGGACAAGCAATTCATAAATTATTATTAAACTTGATAAACACGATCAGAGTTTAACAGTTTACCTATTACGAATCTCATATGATTTAATTTCTTTATAGTTTGGTATTCGACCGTGTCAAATTGGAGTAACTTTGCGATGTTTCGTCCACGAAAACTATTAGAAATTTTTTTCATCCACGAAAACTATTAGAAATTTTTTTCGTCCACGAAAACCATTAGAAATTTAAAACATTTTTGAGAATGCAATACTGAATGAACTCTAACTAATCGAACACTTTTTGAATAAGGGTGAACTTATGTTTCATATCTGGAGAATGTCTTTATGTTGAGTTGGTCAGTATTGATTTGAGCTTGATTGAGTTAATAGTTAAATTTAATTATTTTTAACTAATAAGCCAGTTATTTGAAGGGAACCCGTTTTTAAGAACACAGAATATTAAATTTTTTTTCTATATTCGATTTCTATTGAATCAAATGACAATATGACCGATATGTTGCCAGCAAACTGGACAGTGTGTGGTGGTATAGTAGCCTAGACACAAGAATAGACAAAGTATGTCATTTATAACATCGTTTCCCGCCAAATCAATGATCCATTAGAAACTGGAATCAGTGCGGTGGGAAAAAGTAGAAAGCACTGGACAAAATTTTAATGCTGCTTTATGAAAAAAAAATACTATATCCCACGCCTATGCAGCGCAGCTAAAAACCTGAATGATCATACCTGGTTTGGTAGTAAAACTTGTTGGGAATACGTACTGGTGTTTCCACTTATATTTGTTAATTTTAATGGCAAGTTATATGGGGTTATATATAACTTAAAGTAAAAATTCAGAAAATATTCAGCTGTGTCTTATAAATATGTTATTTACTTTCTTCTCGATAAGCTAAAACTAATTAGACTTTTAATAATATAGCGAAAGCCGGTGAGCCATTGAATATTCGTAGCTCATCGTTCCAGTCGTCGTTCCTAGAGTTCACTGTTATTTTGGATCGCGTTTATATATAAACAAGCGAAGTCTTGTATAGTAGGCAATTCGTTTGTGTATATCTATTACATATAAGATTTGTCCAGTGTCATAACCCAGTCTTTTAGGCAAAACTACCCCATCCAAAAACAGTACAGTAGGAGAGACAAACCATGAAATCGATTTTCGCCAAATTAATCAGCCATTTTTTAATGAGACCGGTAAAGGCAAGGTAGAAAACATCAGAGAGAATTAAAACCCTGTTTTGTATAAAATGTTACCTTACTCCACTTCCCTATAATACAGCAGACAATTGAATGGTCTCCTGGGCTGGGATTCTGTAACGACTATAAGGAAAAAAAGGGAAAGAGAACAGTTCCTTTTTTTTGAAATTTCATATTCCATAAAACCTTCGGGTTTGTATCGTTATATTTTGACTAGCCTTCACTATTATAATTTGTTTTTCTTATTTCTTTTTAAGGCCAAAAGTCGAAACAGCAGATTCAAATTTTGTATTCTGACTAGAAAAAACTATTTCAAAATACGAAGGACAGAAATAAATGATAAAGTGACATGTAATGTACTTTCCCTTTCTCTTTTAGATTCGGAAATCATTCGGCTTAGCCGATGATTATCGAACTCGGTTACGGAATGACATTCATTACGAAAAAAGAGATTTTTATTTGTTACAAAATCTGTCTTGGTATCTTACAGTAAAACCTATAGTGGGATTGATTTGACGGAAAGCGATTTTATGAATGAGATGGTTTGTCTTCCGTTGGGTATTAATTTTTTGTAATTTGACCAATTCGTTAGCAATCGATCCGATCAACCAATTTTCAAGATATATAAAAGTTTTGGTGTCAATATATGGAAGTTTGACCCCATAACTAATTCCACATTGTTCTTGTTTAAAATAGTGTTAAAAGGTTTTGACAGGTCTAAGCCCATTTCCAACCAGCTATAAATACTTAGCTTATGCCTTCCCGGTTGGTTCTGGGTATGCTAATCTTGCAAAGTCGCTATAATTGGACCCGGCCTAATCCTGAAAACGAAGACTTCTCGTCTAATCAAAGTAAAAGCTTTCGGTTTGTGTTAATCTACGTGAATATGTTTACGGAGTTTTCACTTGTACATAAAGAGTAGTATAGTAATGTAATATACATGACATAAATTCCTTTCAAATATTTTTGTTAATCCACAAGGAATTCTAAAAATACTGTTCAGAAAGTAATTAGGTAATCTGTCTACCTGCTGTGTATATTTTTAGATGGCCTCGAATCTCATTAAAAAAATGTGCCAACTCTTTTACTGTATTGTTTGGTTGTAATAAGATTATGAAACGTATTTTGGCTGTTAGTTTATTTTGAATACCGACTGATGTTAATGCTCACAGATCTGTATAGAATTGTTTTAACTATCTAGATCAGATTCAAAATAAAAGCTTATTTTTATAAATTACAGTTATTTTTATATTACACGACCCTTTTTTTACCAAGAAACTATCCTAAAAATAATTTATTTTTGATATTGCCTCGTATCATACCTTCCAGCTACGTCATTCAAAAGTAAAAACGTGTACAATAATGTGGCGCCCTCTCCAACGATGGTGTCAAAATAGCTCGTAAAAATACATTCCTATGAAGTTTGTCAGTTTTTTTTTCTATTTTAACGAATAGAATAGTAACGTGAAACGATGGATTCTGTTCAGTTTATGTTAAAAACAGTGCGACAAGATATGACCGAGAATCATCTCCAGTTAAAAGCCATCATTCAGGTAAAAAAGTAATAGAAGTTCGACAACCTTACGTGTCTTCTTTCTTTCTTCATTGTGATTTTTGTGGCATTTACTACAATGTTGATTTCTTCTTTTTTTGTATAGCGCAACGCAACCTTTCTCATCTTTTTTTTTTTTAATTTTAGGACATAAATGCTTGTACAGGGTCACTTTCAGAATTGCATGGCTTGAACAGTGCCGGACGCGCGAAAATTTCTACGCTCAGAAAATTAATTGATAAATTTGGTGATATAGCCAAAGAACATAGAGACCAAGAACTTTTAAAACAGGTAGTTCTGGAAAGGGAACAACTTGCTAGGTACAATAAATAATATATGTATATTTTATTATTAAGACAAATTTTATTCGGTGGTGAATTCCATCATTCGTTTCATAAGTTAATTAATGGTTACCAGTTTATGTCATCGGCGGTTGATTAACCCGCCTCGAAAAATAAAAACGGCTAGATGAGACCCCTCTCAAGACAGCTAACTAAAAATCAATGAACAAGGGGGCATATTTCTTTCCCCTACATACAATGGAACACTAAAAACAGCCAATAAAGGGCATATGTACCGCTGGCCCATTTTAGCTACGCCTTAACACACAGTTTGTTCCGTGTTTTAGTACAATGGATGCCTTTAAAAAAGCCAATTTGAAATCAATGTTAGCAATAGAAAAAGGGACCAAAGACGAGCTTCTAAAAAGGAATAAAGAAAACTGAATTGAGACAAAGACAGAAAAAGAGACAAAGAAACTATGGTTAAAATGAGTTCCAATGTCACTGATCAACTGCTTAACATTAGTAGAGTTTTGGCTGAAACAACAAAGCAGGTAAATTTTTATTTTTTAAGATCATCATGTTTTTACAAATGTTGCATTCGTGTAGACTTTAACAAATTTTTTGCAGTATGAACTGCCTAGTATAAGTAACAACAAAGTCCGTCATTTACCAGGTGTACAAGTATTAAATGCAGATTTTTTTTCTAAAAAAACATGTTAAATTCGGAAGAATGATAAAAAATGCTTTATTCAAAGTATGCTCCATCGCTTGTTATACATTTTTCCCAACTTTCGGGCAATTTGTGAATACAACGCCAGTAAAAATCTTCCCCTTTTGTTGCGAACCATTCGTCGAGCCATTTTTTCACATCTTCGTACGAACCAAAGCGCTGCTCAGCAAGTGCGTAACCCATCGATGCAAACAAGTGGTAATCGGAAGGAGCCCAGTCTGGTAAGTAAGCCCCATGGGGTAGAACTTCCCAGCTGAGTGCTTCCAACGTGTCGCGAACTGGTTTTGCCGTATGTGATGGAGCATTGACATGAAGAAAAATGACTTTGTGTTGCCTCTTTCGGTATTCTGGTCTTCTTTCAAGCAGCGAACGGTTCAAATCGGTCAATTGTTGTTGGTAACGTTTAGTATTAACCGTTTCCCCAGGTTTTAACAGCTCATAATAGACTACGCCCCTCTGGTCCCACCAAACACAGAGCATTGTCTTTCTGCCGAAGCGATTCGGTCTTGCGTTCGATGTGGATGGTGCGCCTGGGTCTACCCATGATTTTTTCCGCTTGGGATTCTCAAAATAAATCCACTTTTCATCCCCTGTAACTATACGATGCCAAAACGACTTCCTTTTGTACTGAGCGAGCAAAATGTCACACGTGTTTTTGCGCTTTTCCATTTGCCTGTCGTTCAACTCACGTGGTACCCATCTACCGGTCTTCTGAATCTTTTCCATCTCTCATAGCCGATTGGAAAGAGCTTGTTGACTAACGCCCAATTGCTCGGCGAGTTGTTTTTGTGTTTGCGAATCATCTTCGTCCAACAATGCTTGCAATTCCACATCTTCGTATTTTTTTGGCGGTTTTCCACGTTCCTTGTATGCAACATCGAAGTCACCACTTTTGAAACGCCGAAACCATCGTTCACACGTATGTTGCGATGGAGCATGTTCACCATAAGCTTCTCGAAGTAATCGGTATGATTCAACAGCAGTTTTCTTCAAATGAAAACAAAAAATTAATGCTGTCCGCGAATACTCTTTGTTCGGTATAAATTTCGACATATTGAACACAACACTATGCACACACTTTTCCAAGTTATCACTCGAGCGCGTCTGACACTTGTTGATGACACAACAAAATGGCGCAGTGTCAAATCTTTATAGCACAAACTACATTGGTGCACCATCTGTTGTCTAAAATCATTTTTTTCATACTTGTACACCTGGTATATATGTAGCACATAGTCGCTTATGTCTAACTTAAACTAACTAGTAAATTAGCTAAACTATCCAAACATTACATACTGATTTTTATTAATTTTTATAACAGTTCAAAAAGGTAACTTCTCGACACTACTTTTAGTTTGTAATATAGGTCTTTTTGTCACTGTCATTCATAACTGGTGGACAGTGTATGATTGATTTAATGCATCTATTGACAATTGATTTTACGCACTGAGGCCCATAGAGAAGTAAATTTTTCAAAACACAAGTAAGTAGTGCGTGTTAAAAAAATTTCGTATGAAAATAATGCTTGAAAATTATGTTTGTTATTAATCCCGGCTTAGCCTCAATCAACGACCTTCGCTAGGATGGTTTCTCTAAATGTTTTAGATGATGTCTTAACATGAATAGTAGTTTTTTTAGAACTTACATTGTCTTTATTTAATTCTACTCACAACGTTTCAGTCAATATCTATTTACGATCGTTTCAAGTTGTATGGGCGTTTGTAATTAAGAAAAAATACGATTTTACAACACGGCGAACACAAAAGTGCACGAGGAAGGGATTTATAACAACGAGAATTTGCCGGGGTTAACAATATCAATTAAAAAAGACAATTAATTCCGCCAAATTCTATTGGCTGTTTTGATTGGTATCGTTAATCCTGTCAAATTCTGGTTGCTATAAACATCTTCCCAGTGCTCTTTGGTTTACAGTGTTTTAAAATGGTGTTTTTCCTCAATTACAAACGCCCATACTAAATGGTAAGAGTACGATTACGAAGTGTAGTATTAATTAAATAAACTACATGTACGTCGTAAAGTCCAAATGTAGCAAATTCGACTTAACAACTGTAGTACGAGAGTTAATTATATGATGGGTTCCATAGTTGGTCAGGACTAACGGTTCACTTGTCACTGTTAAACTTCATCTTTTTTCTGCATTTACTCATATTATTTATTTGGATCGTTGATAAAAATATTAATTGCCTGTATAACTACTGAAAAGGGCAAAACATCCTTAAGTCATTGTTAAATTAATATCTACATAAGAAAAAATCTCTAAAGGATAATATGTCTTAGAATTTTATCTGGATAACTGTAATTTTTTGATAAAATTTTTAAGATCAAAAATGTGATTAGACTGCTTAGTAAAGGTACTACTGTAGTAAATTATGTATTTCATGCTACACTCCCTACGTGCCGTACCTTGGTAGTAGTATGTTAATTGGCTGTCCCTTTTATGTATTAATTTATACCTCTTTATTGTTAGCAAGTAAATGTTGCCCAATACGATGTACGTATTCTGCCCAGAATTTAATTACTAAAAGCAGATTTTTTCAACTTTGTGACCAAAATTAAATGAAGACATTGAAAAGGCAATTTCAATAAGGAGGATGTTATTAAAACTTTATTTTATTTTTAGAGTGCTCAAACTTTAGACACTTTAGTAACATCGTCCGACTCAGTCTTTGGTACGCAAGAAGAACTTAAAATAACATCAGGAGTTATCAGTCAATCCGGAAAGCTTCTGGACAAATATGGCCGACGAGAATTGACCGATAAAGTGTTGATGTTTTTTGCCTTTTCATTTTTTGTAGCTTGTGTCGTTTATATCGTACAGAAAAGGTTGTTTTAAGAGAAAAAGAAGAAATTAGACATCTTGTCACATCCTGAGATTATTACAGGAAGTTTGGTGCTTGATTTGTGATAGATGACAACGATGTCGAGCATACCTTTACCCATAAAAAGCTGAAAATATATGTGAAGGAATGTTTGAAGAAATACCTATCCATGATTCAAATGTCCCGCATTTAGGATACAGCTAGATCCTGTTTGTTTTAATATGTTCCATAGTTTTTAAAGTACCACAACTGGACTCCGTGTCTCATTTTTTTTTTCTTTAATTTTAGAATTGTTATTCTACCTATTGGCATCTATTGATAAAGGTTTTCCGAAATGAAATCAAAGAATTCTGAAAAATTTTAATTAAAAATGTTCTCTTGCACTGCAAACTATTTGACCACAATACTCGTGTATTATTATTTCTAGTAATTGTGATATTGGCTGTGTAAAAATTAGTAGTTATGCATGTTTTAGGTGTAAATGAACATCTGTCCCTGTAAAAAATCTTATATCTTAAGGTCAAAGCGACATTAATAGGGATATTCAGGGGAAATGTCTGTTTTTTTTTTTTTTAGTTTAAAACTTGCTGCTATTTAAACATACATAGGACAGCAAATCAACATTTCCATTTACAGGTTTCCTGAAAATTTCTACATTTTTCTAGGAAGTCTGAAAATTAAAATATAGTTTTCATGCATGTAAGTCTGTTGTATGTCTAACGAGTAAACAAGTTTAATTTTTATTTAATATATGTATATATATATATATATATATATATATATATATATATATATATATATATATATATGTATGTATATATACACATACAGTGACAGACAGAAAGTGTGTGGCATAGGTTTTTTTTTAATATTAAATTTTGAAGAAAAGTGAGTTTATAGGTGGATTTTGCTTCACTTGAAACCGAAAAATGTTTTTGCAGTGCCTATTGTCATTTGTCGTTTGATGGAACATTTGAATTTCCTAATGTTCAAAGTCCAAAAGTCATCCTGTTTGTTAGAATATTGAAAATATTTATTAGGAAAAAGTGTTTGTAATTTCAAAATTTTAGATAGATTGGAGAAAATTGTATTTTGTCAGTTTCTGTATCAAAAACACAAGGAAATTTTTATTTTTTGAATTTGAGTTATGTTTGTTAGACAGGAACAAGAATTTAAACATTTATTTTTTTATTGCAAGTTATGTTTCACTAGTTTTACAATCTGATTTTCGTGAAACCGCAACTGTCGCACGGACAATTGAGGGGTATGAATGCAAAAGTGAATATCTCCATTATCATTTTTTTTTCAGGAACCTTAAAAAAAAACTGTAAAATATGATCTTTTTGGTTTCCGTGGTAGGAATATTGATTTTTATGGCCAACCAAGGGCTACAACCACCCCGGAAAAAGTTCTATAGCATAATTATTAAAGAAGTAGCTGAACTTTTGAATCTAATATTGGAGATATCCATGTTTGCATCCACATTGTGGATTTATTCAGTTTCGCAACCAACCTCACTAATTTTCCAACTTCATACCCATGTAAATAGAAGGTAAACCCTGGCCAAAATCGCCTTTGTGGGCCCTTAGGGCAAACCCCATAACTTATACTCATATAG
>JAHKBH010000051.1:0-20000 GCA_019049505.1 Pachyrhynchus sulphureomaculatus
AAATTAAAAAGTTCTAACGTTTGCAGTTTTACCAAAAAATTCTAGCCTAACTAGTTGTTGTTACATTTAAAATTTTAAACTATTATAACCCCCGAAGACGAAAAGTCGTGCTTTACACTTCACTTATTAGTCTGTTTTAAATTGTAGTTAAAGTACTACTCCGGGATAAGTCTATTGAAGGAAGTTTTGTTGACTTACTGTTCTTATTCCTGTTTTGATGGACTACGCCCGATTTCACACTTTCTCTTAGCAAACACTTACGGCTTTTATTTAAGAAACTGGTACTTAGCTCACATGATGGTTGTTCTGAGCTTTGATTTTCTTTAGCTCAGTCGAAGGAAGCCTACTTGGCGACCCTCATGAAAATTTAGCCTGTCGGCTAGATGGTAAATAGCCTGGCTGCGGCTAGATGGAAAACAACCCGGCTGCGGCTCGATGGAAAACAGCCTCGATTCAAGCTCTGCGGAGCCTTAAATAATCGTGCGACTTTTGCCTGTAATATCACGACGCTCCAATCAAAACTCCGGATCAAACATTTTCACCAATCGCGGCGTAGCGAGAGGTTCGGTCAGGAACCCGCACAACACAGTATATACCGAACGTCTTGGAACTGTTTAATATACCGTTCGATACAAAAATGAAAATAAGTACAATTTGAAATGGAAAAATCAGTAACATTACATGGTCTTAAAATCTAGGAAAAAAATGAATGTTACAAACACATGGGGCTGAAAAGTCCCGGGCCTAACAAAGAAAACACGGTTTTTTTTGGTTCAAAATTAGCTTTATTCATCAACGTAATCTCCATCAAGAGCAATGCAATCATTCCAGCGCCGCTCTAACATTTCAATACCACTTTTGTAGAACGATTTGTCTTTTGCCTCAAAATAGGCCTCAGTTTCAGCGATAACCACGTCATTCGTGCGAAATTTCTTACCGGCGAGCATTTTTTTCAGGTCTGCGAACAGCCAGTAGTCGCTGGGAGCCAAATCTGGCGAATACGGTGGATGTGGGAGCAATTCGAAGTTCAATTCATGTAGTTTTGCCATTGTTTTGATTGACTTGTGACACGGTGCGTTGTCTTGATGAAACAAAATTTTTTTCTTTGCCATATGCGGTCGTTTCTTTGCAATTTCGGCCTTCAAACGCTCCAATAACGCTATATAATATTCACTGTTGATGGTATTTCCTTTCTCAAGATAGTCGATGAATATTACACCACGCACATCCCAAAATACCGAGGCCATAATCTTTCCAGCCGATTGTTGTGCTTTCGGGCGCTTTGGACGAGGTTCACCAGTTGCTGTCCACTCAGATGACGATCGTTTTGATTCCGGAGTGAGGTGATGGATCCATGTTTCATCCATTGTCACATATCGACGCAAAAATTCCGGTTTGTTACGTTTAAACATGGCCAAACACTGCTCAGAATCATCAACACGTTCTTGTTTTTGATCAACAGTGAGCAAACGCGGCACCCACTTTGAACAGAGCTTTCTCATAGTCAAATGCTCATGCAATATAAAGCCAACACGTTCTTTTGATATCTTTACGATGTCAGCTAACTCACGCAACTTCACTTTTCGATCATTCAAACGATTTTATGGATTTTTTTTATGTTTTCTGGTGTTACCGCCTCATTTGGACGTCCACTGCGTTCTGCATCATCGGTGTCTCTACGACCACGTTTGAAGTCAGCAAACCAACGTTTTATTGTTGTTTCTGATGGAGCGGAGTCCCCATAACACTTTTCAAGCCATTGCTTCGCTTGAACGGTATTTTTTCCCATCAAGAAGCAGTGTAAAATTAAAACACGAAATTGTTTTTGATCCATTGTTTTGAAAATAACAAAAGTAGCGTCACTCTTAGCACAATAACTCACAAACTAATGAATAGAATATCATGAAATTTTAACAGCTGTCTTTTGAAGGTTAGTATTAACTGAAAAAAAGGTGACTGCAATAAAACTAGCGCCATCCATGTGTTATATATATATATATATATATATATATATATATATATATATATATATATATATATATATATATATATATATATATATATATATATATATGTATATATATATATATATATATATATATATATATATATATATATATATATATATATATATATATATGTATATATATATATATATATATATATATATATATATATATATATATATATATATATATATATATATATATATAAATATATATATATATATACATATATACATATATATATATATATATATATATATATATATATATATATATATATATATATACATATATATATATATATATATATATATATATATATATATATATATATATTTTGGATTGTTGTAGCTTCTACTTGATGGAAATTCATTATAAATATATAATAAAAGACTGTTTTTAGTCAATTTCCACTGGTTTATTTAAATTGCGATGACGCGTTTCGCTGTCGATGCAGCTTCTTCAGATCTACATTTTACACTGTCAAGTTAGGTTTAATATTCACAGTTTTATATAATTTCTTAATTATAATAATACACCTAATTAAATTACATTGATAGTATTGGAAAATCCACACAGATTTGGAGTTAAGAGAATAAATTCAATAATGGTGAATTGCTTAAATCTACCTGGTCGTTGAGTAAAGTACCTGTAGTCCTTAATCGATTTATTTGCATAGTCTCTAAAAGGTTTAGTTTTAAACCTTTTTGTTGGGTGTGTAAAATTTTGAAATTCTTGTTAAATGTGTGATTTTCTGTTAATAGATGATTAGCATATGTTGAATTAGATTTTCTATGGATGAAACTTTTTTCGTGTTCTGTAATTCTTTGTCTAAATGTACGTCCAGTTTGTCCGATGTATGTTTTAGGACATGACCCACATGTTAATTGATAAACCCCCGATTTGTTGTCTTTATTGATTTGTGGTTTGTAGTTTTTAAGGTATTTCCCTATAGTATTGTTAGTCTTGTACGCTATGTTGATATTTTTTTGATTTAAAAATTTCCCCAGTTTTTCCGTTGGTTTGCCGAAATAGGTTAAGCATTTAAAAGTGGTATTTCTGTCCTTAAAACGTGGGTATATTTCTGAGATAGCCTTGTTTCTAAGTTTTTTCTTAACGATACTATTGATTAAAGTAACCGAATAACCGTTGTTAACGGCTACTTGTTTTATGTAGTTTAATTCTTTAGTAAAATTTACTTCTGATAAGGGGATATTAGTTAGTCTATGTATAAAACTATGATAAGCGGCAAGTTTATGATGGTTAGGGTGATGAGAACTATTGTGAATTGTGGTATCTGTATGACAAGGTTTGTGATATATTGCAAATTCATGTTTTTTCCTGGCTTTACTGATTGTTAAGTCTAGGAAATTGATTTTCCCTTCGACTTCTTCTTCCATTGTAAAACTGATATTTCTATGTAAAGAATTAATATACTGTAAAAAGTGAGTTAATTGTCTGTCCGTACCTGTAAAGCATACAATTATATCGTCTACTACGGCTTATACTGGTATCGATACGTAGACGATATAATTGTATGCTTTACAGGTACGGACAGACAATTAACTCACTTTTTACAGTATATTAATTCTTTACATAGAAATATCAGTTTTACAATGGAAGAAGAAGTCGAAGGGAAAATCAATTTCCTAGACTTAACAATCAGTAAAGCCAGGAAAAAACATGAATTTGCAATATATCACAAACCTTGTCATACAGATACCACAATTCACAATAGTTCTCATCACCCTAACCGTCATAAACTTGCCGCTTATCATAGTTTTATACATAGACTAACTAATATCCCCTTATCAGAAGTAAATTTTACTAAAGAATTAAACTACATAAAACAAGTAGCCGTTAACAACGGTTATTCGGTTACTTTAATCAATAGTATCGTTAAGAAAAAACTTAGAAACAAGGCTATCTCAGAAATATACCCACGTTTTAAGGACAGAAATACCACTTTTAAATGCTTAACCTATTTCGGCAAACCAACGGAAAAACTGGGGAAATTTTTAAATCAAAAAAAATATCAACATAGCGTACAAGACTAACAATACTATAGGGAAATACCTTAAAAACTACAAACCACAAATCAATAAAGACAACAAATCGGGGGTTTATCAATTAACATGTGGGTCATGTCCTAAAACATACATCGGACAAACTGGACGTACATTTAGACAAAGAATTACAGAACACGAAAAAAGTTTCATCCATAGAAAATCTAATTCAACATATGCTAATCATCTATTAACAGAAAATCACACATTTAACAAGAATTTCAAAGTTTTACACACCCAACAAAAAGATTTAAAACTAAACCTTTTAGAGACTATGCAAATAAATCGATTAAGGACTACAGGTACTTTACTCAACGACCAGGTAGATTTAAGCAATTCACCATTATTGAATTTATTCTCTTAACTCCAAATCTGTGTGGATTTTCCAATACTATCAATGTAATTTAATTAGGTGTAATATTATAATTAAGAAATTATATAAAACTGTGAATATTAAACCTAACTTGACAGTGTAAAATGTAGATCTGAAGAAGCTGCATCGACAGCGAAACGCGTCATCGCAATTTAAATAAACCAGTGGAAATTGACTAAAAACAGTCTTTTATTATATATTTATATATATATATATATATATATATATATATATATATATATATATATATATATATATATATATATATGCTAGCCGGGCCCGCGGCTCCTCTCGCGTGGACTTGAGTCACTACTATCGTCACTACTTATTCCTTATGTTACCCAACGTAATAAAATATCTCCCATTATTTCCCTTTATCTCCCAATATTTCTCCTTATCTCCCATTATCTCTACATAATTTCCATTATCTAGGCTTATCTCTGTTCATCTCCCATTATTTCTTCTTATCTCCCATTATTTCTCCTTATCTCCCATTATCTCACCTTATTTCCCATTATCTAGGCTTATCTCGACTTATCTCGCAATATTTCTCCTTATCTCCCATTATTTCTCCTTATCTCCCATTATCTCACCATAACTCCCATTATCTAGACTTATCTCTGCTTATCTCCCATTATTTCTCCTTATCTCCCATTATTTATACTTATCTCCCATAACTCACCTTATCACCCATTATCGAGGCTTATCTCGACTTATCTCTCATTATTTCTCCTTATCTCCCATTATCTCACCATCTCTCCCATTATCTAGGCTTATATCGAATTATATAGAACATATGTATAAATTTATAAAAATACGTAAATCGGATAAGTGGTTCTCAAGTGATAAGCGCACTAACGGACAGACAGACAGCCAGAGAGACGTTGTATTTTATATATATTATATTCTTTGCTACATGATATTGTTCCATATTTAATGCTTTGGGCAGTGTATTGCAAGAGAACGTGTTAGCGGCAAACTTTTCTCCGACTTGATTCACTATTATCGTCGCTGCTTATTCCTTATGTCACCTAACGTAATAAAATATATCCCAAAACTTGGCCAGAGAACATACGTATGTTTAAAAAAAAAGCACGTAAATCAGATAAGTGGTTCTCCAGTGATAAGCGCACAAACGGACAAACAGACAGAGAGACGTTGCATTTTATATATATTATAGATATCCTTTGCTACATGATATTGTTCCATATTTAGTGGTTTAGGCAGTGTATTGCAAGAGGACGCGCTAGCGGCAAACTTTTTTCCGATTTGATTCACCATTATCGTCACTGCTTATTTCTCATGTTACCTAACGTAATAAAATATAGTCTATACCCTGGCCAGAGAACATATGTATATTTAAAAAAAAAAGCACGTAAATCGAATAAGTGGTTCTCCAGTCATAAGCGCACTAACGGACGCACAGACAGACGGAGAGACGTTGCATTTTATATATATTATAGATATAGATTATTATTATTATTATATAACCTGGCCAAAGAATATATGTATGAATTTAAAAAAAGACACGTAAATCGGATAAGTGGTTCTCGCGTGATAAACGCACTAATGGACAGACAGACAGACAGAGAGACATTGCATTTTATATATATTATAGATTATAGATATCCTCTGCTACATAATATGGTTCCATATTTAATGGTTTAGATTGTGTATTGCAAGAGAACGCGCTAGCGGCAAACTTTTTTCCGACTTCATTCACTACTATCGTCACTGCTTATTCCTTATGCTACCTATCGTAATAAAATATAGCCTATAATCTGGCGGGAGAACATATGTATGTTTTAAAAGAAAAAGTACGAAAATGGGATGAGTGGTTCTCCAGTGATAAGCGCATTAACGGACAAACAGATAGACAGACACACAGAGAGACAGAGAGACAGAGAGACGTTGCATTTTATATATATTATAGATGTAATAAAATGTATATCTATAACCTGTTCAGAGAACATATGTATAAATTTAAAAAATCACGTAAATCGGATAAGTGGTTGTCGAGGGATAAGCGCACTAACGGACAGACAGACAGACAGAGAAACGTTGCATTTTATATACATTATAGATATAGATTATTATTATTATTATATAACATGGCCAAAGAATATATGTATGAATTTAAAAAAAGACACGTAAATCGGATAAGTGGTTCTCGAGTGATAAACGCACTAATGGACAGACAGACAAACAGAGAGACATTGCATTTTATATATATTGTAGATTATAGATTATAGATAATCTCTGCTACATAATATTATTCCATAATTAATGGTTTAGGCTGTGTATTGCAAAGGAACGCGCTAGCGGCAAACTTTTTTCCGACTTCACTCACTATTTTACGTCACTGCTCATTCCTTATGCTACCTATCGTAATAAAATATAGCCTATAACCTGACCAGAGAACATATGTATGCTTTAAAAAAAAAGTACGTAAATCGGATAAGTGGTTCTCCAGTGATAGGCGCACTAACGGACGGACAGACAGACAGAGAGACGATGTATTTATATATATTATATATATATATATATATATATATATATATATATATATATATATATATATATATATAGATATATATATATATATATATATATATATATATATATATATATATATATATATATATATATACATATATATATATATATATATATATATATATATATATACATATATATATATATATATATATATATATATATATATATATATATATATATATATATATGGACCTGCCAAAAGTGTTGTGACAGCGAGTAAGCCGACACCCACCAAAGCGGGAAAATTAAGGCAACGCATGACAGCGATTCAAGAACAACGTGAATCGCTTTTTCCGCACCCGTGCCGCTCCTGGAGCACTTTAGGGCTTCCCTGCAGCACGTGAGCTAGACCCATAAAAAAAAATATATATATATATATATGTATATATATATATATATATATATATATATATATATATATATATATATATATAGGGTGTCTCAAAAGGTATGGTTAAAAATGAAGGATCTATTAGATTGGATCAAAATAAGGTCAGAAGTTCCTATAAAAATGTCTCCTACCTCCCTCCGTTAGAAACCTACAGTCATCCAAATGGGAGCCTGAAGATGGGTTTTCATTGAATATTTCAGAAACTGTTAAAGATAAAAACATGAAATGCAGGTTTTAAAGTAAAGTTTATGTATTGAATCGGAATTTTACCTTATAGTCGATAATTGAACCGGTAAGTTAAAAAAATAGGGGAGAGCGTGGTAAAAATGGACTTAACTTTTTTTACAATAACCTGTATTGCATTTTCGCGTCGGATTAGGGAAGCGTGAGATCTTTGGCGAAAAAAAGGTACTCTCAAGTTTAACACGATTAGACGCACCAATTCCCAGTTAAAATCGATAAAGAATTTTCATGTCAGAAAAAAAGCCTATTACCTGGCTTCTGCCAGGTGCAATGAAAATTAATCAAATGTCAATACACATGTATGCGTGTGTGTGTATGTCCGTGATTTTCTCTGAAACTACTGAATGTATTTCGATGTAATTCTTCGTGTCTTTTAGAAAGTTTAATAAGAATGATTATAGAAATTATAAAAAATCATATTAATAAATCAAAACGATGAACACGTAACAACGGATTAAAAATTTAGTAACTTTCAGTTTGCACAAAACTTGTGACGGGGGACTAAAAGTTTAGTAACAGTTATTTATTTTCAGTCAATCGAATTGGTATTATGAGTTTCTGAGGTTTTATTTTGCGAACATATGATTTAAAGAGTTGAATAAATTCAATATGGTAGATTTATCATGGAGTTTCATAATTTCTAGTTTAATCCGGTTTTGACTAAAATTAATATTGAGGGTTCTTGAAGGTACTAATATATGATACGGATTTTGAGAGTTTCTTATGTTCTTGTGTACTGGTGGTCTTCTTGAGGTCATATATTATTAATATATGATTCATTTGGATAAAATCGTATTATCGGATATAAATAAAAGTTTGTAAGGTTTTTTCTTATCTCCTGAAGATGTTATTGAAGTCGGTGATTATTTATTTCTGTATAAATTATTTCTAAAAATGCGAAATATATATATGGTAAGTAAGACCTAAATAATTTCCGAATACGAATTATTTTATTCAAAATTAATTTGCATTATGTTGCAATGTTGCAAATTACGAATATATGACTTATTTTTATAATTCAAAATTGCAGAGCTAAGATGACAGAATTGGTTCAACCATCTAACCACCAATCAATATAACGTCTTTATTTCAGTACTGGTATAAATAGCTAAAACTAAAAACTATCAAATAAAGCTTTTGAAAAATAGTGTAACAACTACAAATGGTTGAAAAAATAGGAAATAATTGGCTGCAGATAAGCAATAATACTTTCATACTGTAATGCTTTAAGGGTAAAATGTCATACATACAGTAGTCATCTTCTTCTTCTTCCAGTCCCATGGGCACACAGCACCTTGGGGTCATGTCTCATTCTCTTCTATAATATTAAGAGCTCATTTTCCTATGCTGGCCAGAAGATCCACATCCGGTATTCCACACCAGTCTCTAATATTCCAGAGCCAAGAGTGGTGTTTTCTTCCCGGCCCACGCCTACCCTCAGATATGAAATCTTTCTTCTTTTAACGAGGTTCAGTAATTTCCTTTCGGCTCTTGCTGTTTGCAGTACTTGCTCATTAGAGAGGCGGTCAGTCCAGTGAAAGGTTGTTTTTGCAATGCCTATTCGTGTTTTGATCTCCTCGCCACAGTCCCATTTCTCGTTCAAAACGGAACCAAGATATTTAAATTTGGAAACTCGTTGGATTAAATCATTATTTATCGTGAGTGGTTAGCATGTTGTTGTCTGATGACGGTCATGATTTTTGTTTTCCTAATGTTTATTCTTAGACCATACTGTTCTCTATACAGTTTTATCCTGTCAAGGATATATTGCAGATGTTCCAGATTATTAGCCACGATTGCAGTGTCACCTGCATATCTTATGTTATTAATGAGCTTTCCATTTACTTTTATGCCCCTGGATATTCTGGCGTGAATTATGCGCAAGAACGCTTTAAGAGCGGGATTCATCAAATTTATGAGTCTGAAATCTTCACACTGACTAGAGTTGGCACTCTTGGAAATAGCTCCGAACGTTGATTTCAGCCATTCGCAGGAATTTTGCCCAGTGTTGTATATCCTATTAAATAGGTAAGTGAGGTGTTTGGTATTAGCTAGTTTAAGAACTTCCGCGTATACTTTATCAGGGCCTAGGCTTTTTCCATTTTTATCTGCTGTAACGCCCGTTTCACTTCCGATTCTAAAATTTCCGGACACTAATAGCGTTGGTCACATCGCGCCCCTCGCGTTCATCTCTTAAAGAGGGTTTCTGCATGGCTCCTCCACACTTTCTGAAGTTCATTGTGGTGTAAGATAAGCCTTCCGTTCTCATCTTTGAAGTCCGTTAGTGTTGTTTTATGACCTAATTCAGTCATTTGTTCAAGTTTTTTTTTATGGAAATTGAAGCTGTCAAGAAGTTTATGCAGCTTTTCCATTTTTTCGTATTCATTTATTATCCAGATCTCTTTAACTTATTTTTTGTTTGATGGTGCGATTAAAATCACTATATTCCTCTGCTCGGTTTTTAAGAAGTCAGCGTTGTTTCATCAAATCCAAGATCTCTTCCGTCATAGTTTAAGTCCTTTTCGTTCTGCATGGCCTAGCACAGTTTCGGTAGCTATTTCAATATTCGATCTTAATTTTTTCCAAATAATGTTTGGATCTTCTTCATTAGAAGGGTTATTTTCAAGAAATAATCCTTCTAATGCATTCTTCATATTTTCTTAGGTATGGGCTTTCATTAGACTTCTAACATCCGGTTTATATTTCTTAAATTTTTTTTTCAGGATTTTACAACGGAAACGAAAATTGGCCATAATAGGATTGTGATCCGAGCCAATATCTGCTCCCGGATATGCTGAGTCTAAAGTGATGATGCTTTGAAATCTTTAATTTATTAGAAAACAATCTCTCTGATTTCGATATTCATCTCCTGGTGATTTCCAGGTATACAGACGTCTGAGGATGTAATTTATAAAAGGCGTTTTTGATAACCATTTGTTCCTCACGGCAAAACTGTAGAAGCATATCACCGCGGTCATTACGCTCCCCTAGTCCATAAGCACCCGCATTCCCTGACACAGCTTCACGTTCGATTTTTGCGTTGAAGTTGCCGATTACCATGCTGATTTCACCAGACTTAAGCGATCCCAAGACCTCCTGAATCTATTCATTAAACTCTTCAGCCTCTACCTCCGGCCTGTCCGCTGTCGGTGCATATACTTGAATAATGTTTATATTTATTGGTGTAGCACTTAATTGGAGGAGTATAATTCTATCAGAGTAGGCCACCACATTTCGTACAGATATATCTATTTGATTATTTAAAATAAAACCCGCACCATTTCTATGCTCTGGATCATTATTGCCTGAGTAATAAAACGTTCATCCTTCCTGCAGATCCCCACCTGGCCATCTAGTCTCGCTTATGCAAAATATCTATCTTTAGTGTCTTCATTTCCTTGATGGCATTATCCAGTTTGCCTGCCTCATAGAGCGTTCGGGTGTTCCATGTCAAAAAACTGTTTTCTTATCACGTCAAGCCAGAGGATTCTTAGCGTCCTCTGGTGACATCTGACCGGGATTGAGGGTAGTATTTATTGTGATTTCCTGACATGAATAAGAAAGAATAGGATGAATGATGTCCTGGGGAGAGGTAGCCGATCAGGTAGTTTCCCATGGCTTTCCTCACCCGCAGTATTCCAGCCGTATGACTCACTAAATGGATTCTCGCATGGAAATATCTGGCGCCACGCCTGTTAAGAAACCGTTTTTCATCAGCCTTGGGCTAGTAATGCTCTCTCTCTGCCCAATGGCATGGTCTTAATTGATCCGCGGGTGCTTATTTGACAAGTCTTATTCGCGCCTGTCCTGTATATCTACAGAAACGTTCCGTATTAGCCATTGGGACGCGCCGTGTCGGGGTTGAGGACTTCCCCATCCGAGTCTGTTCTCTACAAAGTTTTGAAGATTTCCTGCTCATTTTAGAAATCCTCCCTCGAGGAAACATTGCTTTTTATTCTCTCTACATATCAGAAGATAAGAGTCAGAAAGATCAATATAGTAATTCACGACGTCAATACTACGAATGTCAAAACGGTTCATGGTAAAATACGAGACGAATAAATTAAAAATAAAATCGCTGCATATCAATTTGAGCTACCTAAGGTACAGTTTTCTTTCAAGTTAAAAAAATGCTGTTATTAAATCCACAGTAAATGTGCAATGAATATTGAAAATCTTTTCTAGATTAAAATTGTACAAAATAATTTATCTTTAAAGAATTCGTGCATCTTACAAGTCCTGAAAGTTCGAAATATGGTTTACTAACCACTCAATTAACCAATCCAATGTGTCGGCGTTTTTGTAATTTTAATCCTGAATTTTTTGTCAAATTTTTATGAATAATTCTTATACAACAATAAATACGTCCATGCCAAAGCATTTTTCACAGTGATTAGTTTAGATACATTTTGTAGGACTGTAGCTTTATTTGACTCTTCTTTTTGTACTCAGCATATATCACCACTGCACCAAATACTTTATTTTTGCACTCGACGTGCGTTTCGCTAACTATGCTAGCTTCATCATGAGCGATGATTATGATTATAATTCTAGGTATAATTTTATAATCATGCATACACCTATAAGATATAGGTCTGAGAGAATATAGTTTCGATTAGATTCTTCTTCATTATCTTAGGAAAAGATAATCGAGAATAATATTAATTTTTCTTTATTTTTAATCCTATCCAAAATATTTAACTTGGGCTGAAAAAATACCTCGAACAATTTTAATGCCTCATCAGTAGATGCTGTATTGGTTCATCAATGTTCAAACATGTTGAAAAATCATCATGGTCCTTTTTAAAATTCCACCACTATTGTTGGAATATGAAAAAAAAACATTGTACTCAAGGACAACAAACTCATGACCTTATTCTCTTATACGTAGCAATATTCGCTCACTGTTTTCAATTATTCGATAGAATTCGAAGAAGTGGCAATATACTCTGTATATTAGTATCATTTGTATTTCAATCTATCTATCAACTTTATCTACTGCGCCCTTCCTGTGTCACAAAGAGTTGAAATTAACTAAAGGAATAAACAGCACTTATAGTAATTCCTTTTTTTTTAAACAGAAGTATTATGCCGTTAACTTCTAATATAATTTCATTTCTTAAGATCCATCAGAATACGTCCTATATCCAGATAATCGGTCTTATTTTTAAAAAAAAAAATAGACTTGGTCATAATTAGGAAGTACTTTATTTGCTCATGACATAATAAAACGCATTAAATTTTCAGTTGTGTAATTTATTTCGAATTTGACAACAACTTTGTATATAGCATTAAGAAACTTCTAACACCAACAATTTTTTAAAAAGAACTTACCACTGTATAATTATATGCACTGAATGATAAATGTATTATACCTTTCAGACATAATGACGTTTCGCCATCAGCCTTAAATTGTCTGATAGAAATGGCACACCAAAGAAAAATTGGGGGCAGCCATAGGGTAGTGGTCACGGTGTCTGCTTTGTAGGCCAGCGACCCGAGTTAATACCTCGGCTCAGGAAAATAATAATAAAAAAATAAAATAAAATAAAATTTGCAACGTGACGATCGACTCTCTCGGAAAGGCAATAACAAACCACCTATAGTATCATGGCTAGTAAAGCAGTGTCATTTTGGCCGTTCGGAATCGGCATTAAACTATAGATTCCCTTGGAAACACTTAAAAAGGCACTAACCACAGGCAAAGGCAAGAGAGTCGCCTACGTCCGAATCGGGCATGGCGCTTCAAGAAGAGAAAAATTTTAAACAAAATCGTTTATGCTCTTTTAAGAGATATCGATTTAAAATTTGGTAAACATATATCTGATGTAGGAATGGACCCTACAATTTTTGAACGATATTGCTTTAAAAGGTAGTGAAACAGATGGGAATAGCTAAATTTTGGTATAATTGTGATAGAATTAAGAGAATTTATCCTGTTTTTTGATTGTGATAATGAACAAGCTGCAATGTTATAAAGTCAATTTAGAAATGGTTAAAATTTTAAGGGAGAGATTAGGAGTATTGCCTGGAATTTATCGTTTTATATGTCCTTTTCAAAGTACTTGGAGACAAGGAATCTGAAAATGACGTTACCTTTTCATTATTTTTAATATAAAACATAAAAAAAATATTTAAAGAGATGTAATTTTACTATATATATATATATATATATATATATATATATATATATATATATATATATATATATATATATATGTATATGTATATATATATATATATATATATATATATATATACATATATATATATATATATATATATATATATATATATATATATATATATATATATATATATATATACATATATAATATATACATATACATATATATATATATATATATATATATATATATATATATATATATATATATATACATATATATATATATATATATATATATATATATATATATATATATATATATATATATATATATATATATATATATGTATATAATATATATATATATATATATATATATATATATATATATATATATATATATATTTATATATATATATATATATATATATATATATATATATATATATATATATATATATATATACATATATATATATACATATATATATATATATATATATATATATATATACATATATATATATATATATATATATATATATATATATATATATATATATATATATATACATATATATATATATATATATATACATATATATATATATATATATATATATATATATATATATATATATATACATATATATATATATATATATATATATATATATGTATATGTATATGTATATATATATATATATATATATATATATATATATATATATATATATATATATATATATATGTATATATATATATATATATATATATATATATATATATATATATATATATATATATATATATATATATGTATATATATATATATATGTATATATATATGTATATATATATATATATATATATATATATATATATATATATATATATATATATATATATATATATATATATAAATATAAATAAGTAATTAATCAGTTTGTTGTGTATTTCGGGGTTAAAATATTAGTATCTTTTCGCAGTTTTTAATTTAATACACTTAACTGTATACATAAATGAGGGCCTTACCTTAGAAAGTAGTTCATTTTGTGGGGTGTTAAGTTTAAAACACTGTTAAAATCACATTTTTACTTTCTACAAACAAACCACTTCACTTGAGAGACTTTATATGACTGGTAGGTAGATACGGTTTAGGTTATTTACATCTGTTTTTTTCGTTTATTGCAGTGGGCGTCAACCGAATATGTACGGATTCGAGTATTTCTCTTTTTTTTGTATTTATTTCGATGTTGATAATTTTGATGTTTTTGAAATCAAAAGTATGACTTTTATTTATTTCATGATTCGTAAGGGCTGTACTGTTTTTTTTATCGTATTTATGACCTTTGATTCTATTTTCTAGATATTGGTCTGTTTGCCCGACGTATATTCCTTCGCAGCTATTACATTTGATTTCGTAGACTATGTTACTTTTTTTATTATTTGGGGTTTTGGTTTTAAGCCTGGAAAAATTGGATGAGAGCAGATTATATGATTTGTGACATAACTGAATTTAGTAGTTTTCAAAAAGTTTTTTTGAGTGATTGGGATAGTCCATTTATAAACAGTAAAGTTTTATGGTTGTTGTTGGTTGGTTTTTTACTTATTATGGTATTGTAAAAGTTATGTATTCGTTGTTTGAAGATTTTTGTTTATAAGGTACATCGGATATTTCTTAAGTGTTAATGCTTCTTTAGCTTTGGTTATTACACTCTCTCTGTATTCTGTGTCAGAAAGCTTGATTGCTCTATCTGCTAGACCTATGATTACAGATTTTTTTTGTGAATTCGGGTGGGTGTGATTCATAATTAAGGTATCTAGAAGACCATGTATTTTTAGCATACCATTCAGTTTTTATATTTTCATTATTATGGTGTAAAGTTACATCTAAGAAATTTATCTTATTGTTGTCTTCTGTTTCGAATGTGAATTGAATATTTTTGTGGTATCCATTGAATTTTTGTAGGATATAATTAATTTGGTTTTTAGGTATAGCGGTCAAACAATCATCAACGTATCTGTAAAAAAATGGAATGTTAAAGTTTAATTTTGGTATGACATCAGTTTCTAAGTCTTCCATTACTAATTGTGCAATCACGCTGGAAATAGATGCTCCCATTGCACATCCATCTATTTGTTCGTAAATTTTATTTTCGTATTGGAAATACATCGATTTTAGAATAAGTTCTGTTGCGTTAATAGTCCCTCAAGTTAAGTGGTTTGTTTTGTAGAAAGTAAAAATGTGATTTTAACAGTGTTTTAAACTTAACACCCCACAAAATGAACTACTTTCTAAAGTAAGGCCCTCATTAATGTATACAGTTAAGTATATTAAATTAAAAACTACGAAAAGATACAAAATATTTTAACCCCGAAATACACAACAAACTAATTAATTACTTATCTATATTTAATTATTCTAATGTAATCTTTTAGAGCAAATTTTGAAGAAGACCTCTCCGAAGGTCGAAACGTCAATAAATATATAACAGATCCAAGAATAGTTTTAATGATCTAATTCCAAGAACACGTAAAAAATATAAAAAATATATGTATACCAAGATCAAAGAACCTTACACTCAACAAAAAAATATATACAGCATGGATGAAAAAGATATGCTAAACCATAAAACACTAAAAGATCAATATGGAGAAGAAATTATCAAAACATATAAAGAAGTACACTTCATTATCCAATAAACTCGTAAACCAAAAGAATAGGAGAATATTTCTATTAAGATGTAAAACCGATAAATTTAAACCAATATTCCTGAACCTTAAAATAACTCACATAAAATTTCAAAATGTAAACCTAGAACGTAGATTCACAAACACTCTCTATAATAAGTTCATTACGGCAACGCTACAATTACTAATCACTGACACTTGTTATTATATCGACAAATTGCAAAAAGAAATAATTAATATTGAAAACATTATTAAATCAAATATTCTAATACACACATTTAATATTTTAAAATCCAATATCCAAACAAAATGCGAAAAAAAAAACTATTTCAAAAAATAAAAACCAAAAACATTAAAAAAAATAAAAGGGCTTGCAAATAAGGGTCACAATAAAGACAAAAAAACGACTGACGGTTGGATTGAAAACCTCACAGATATGGCAGTCCCAGATTATGCTTCAAAAAATCCTCAGCTTAGGACCAAACTTCGCTATGGAAATAACAAACGAATCACAACTGCCAGTTCATAATATAATAGCAAATGTAGAAACAAGCATTAATCACTTAACAAATAGCGAAAAAGACAAACTTAGATCAACGACTTGTAATATCTTAACGAATTTCAAAAACAAACTAAAAAGTCAAAACAAAACCACAGATTTATCAAAAAACTTAGGAAAAACTAAAAATTTTTTAAAAGGAAATCCTCAAATAAAAATATTAAGAGCAGATAAAACCAGAAAACAGTTATTATGAAATCAAGTGATTACCAAAACAACCAACTTTTTGAAAACTACTAAATTCAGTTATGTCACAAATCATATAATTTGCTCTCATCCAATTTTTCCAGGCTTAAAACCAAAACCCCAAATAATAAAAAAAGTAACATAGTCTACGAAATCAAATGTAATAACTGCGAAGGAATATACGTCGGGCAAACAAGCCAATATCTAGAATATAGAATCAAAGGCCATAAATACAAAAAAAACAGTACAGCCCTTACGAATCATGAAATAAATAAAAATCATACTTTTAATTTCAAAAACATCAAAATTATCAACACCGAAATAAACACAAAAAAGAGAAATACTCGAATCCGTATGTATTCGGTTGACGCCCACTGCAATAAACGAAAAAACAGATGTAAATAACCTAAACCGTATCTACCTACCAGTCATATAAAGTCCCTCAAGTTAAGTGGTTTGTTTGTAGATAGTAAAAATGTGATTTTAACAGTGTTTTAAACTTAACACCCCACAAAATGAACTACTTTCTAAGGTAAGGCCATCATTAATGTATACAGTTAAGTGTATTAAATTAAAAACTACGAAAAGATACTAATATTTTAACCCGAAATACGCAACAAACTGATTAATTACTTATCTATATTTAATTATTCTAATGTAATCTTTTAGAGCAAATTTTGAAGAAGACCTCTTCCGAAGGTCGAAACGTCAATAAATATATAACAGATCCAAGAATAGTTTTAATGATCTAATTCCAAGAACACGTAAAATATAATATATATAATATATATATATATATATATATATATATATATATATATATATATATATAGATATATATATATATATATATATATATATATATATATATATATATATATAATATATACCAAGATCAAAGAACCTTACACTCAACAAAAAAAAAAAATATATATATATATATATATATATATATATATATATATATATATATATATATATATATATACATATATATTGGGAAAAGTGCAGAATAATTATTATTTCTTCTCTGGCCATATGGGGAGATATAAGTTACCTTTTCATAAAAAAACTGGTAGTAATTTGTATGAAACCATAATGGCTTGATTGAATTTCGCGTTGACTAATTTTTAACATGGGGACACAAGTAAAAGGAAAAAACCTGATATTTCCACGAAACCTACTGGAACTAAGTCCTTAAACCTTAACTATGTCATCAAGGTTGTTGAATTTTCTTTATAAATATAAAAAAAAAACTGCCAAAGACACCTTTGTGACACACTTGGTGCAAGAAAAAAAATTAATTTGCCGTAAGAGAAAAATTAAGGGGGTTTTGAACTTTAAATTGGCTCTCCTGTAAAAAATGTTGAAATGTGACTTATTATGTTTTTCCCCTGTAGTCTTGATATATAAATATATATATATATATATATATATATATATATATATATATATATTATATATATATATATATATATATATATAATTATATACAGTAATACCCCGCTTTACGCGAGGGATACGTTCCGAAAAAAAAATCGCGTTAACTGAAATTCGCGTATATCGAGGTTTATGATTAAACATAGTCAAAATTTAATACAAAAAAATACAAATCATTTTAATCAATCACTTTAATTCTAAGAACACCTTATGCAATACATACTCTTATTTTTTACGGAAAAATACATCTATTGTCTTTTGGGTAACGTTTTGTTTACGTTCTTGTAAAATACGTTCATAACACCCAACACTGTTTTTAATTGTTTGACACACGGTCAAGACACGGTCATCATTATTGTCTATACTCTGCAATATGTCCAAACCTGAATAAATTTTTGAAAGTGCATTTTGTATTTCCCTGAAGATAAAACTTTCTCTTCTACTTGTTCTTCCTCATCGTAGATAGGATATTCTGTAACTCGATCAGATCTTCATTGCTAATAGGATCGTCGTGCGTTGCTACAAGTTCTACGAGATCTTCTACCGTGACATCTTCAAGTTCAGACCCCTCAATCATTGCAGCAATGTCTTCAAGCACTTGTCTCTGCATCTGGACAATTCTTCTAGGTGCTTCCACTACATCTGGCCAAAGATTACGCCACACCCCATTCATACAACTCATTTTAACTTCCTTCCAAGCCTCTTCTATGTTGTGAATAGACTTCATAATGTTGTATGACTTCCACCACTCTCGCATAGACTGTCTTCCTTCCCCGTCAGTTTCATGAATTAGTTGGCTAAAAGTGCGGCGATGGTAATAAGCTTTGAAGTTTGCTATTGCTCCCTGGTCCATAGGTTGTAATATTGACGTAGTGTTTGGTGGAAGGAACTTTACGTACACTTTTAAGTCTCTGGGCGTATCAAGTGAGGTTGGATGTCCTGGGGCATTGTCTAAGAGTAATATAACTTTAGGTTCAAGCCCATTTCTGTCACAGTATGATTTGACTGATGGGCAAAAACTATTAGAATACCATTCTTGAAAAATTTCCCGTGTAACCCACGCCTTTCTGTTTGATCGCCACACAACTGGTAGACTTGTCTTGTCTGTGCCTCGCATTGCACGGGGTGTGTTTCTGAATGGTACACTAGTAAAGGTTTCAGTTTGAAATCACCAGTGGCATTACCACCCAGCAGAAGTGTTAGTCGATCTTTCGCAGCTTTGAAACCACTGGCTTGACGTTCTTCCTTAGAAATGAATGTTCGAGATGGCATTTTTTTCCAGTAAAGTGCGGTCTCATCAACATTGAAGATGAGACAAGCAGGAATTTTCTCTCGTCTAACGAAGTCTTGAAA
>JAHKBH010000527.1:0-25000 GCA_019049505.1 Pachyrhynchus sulphureomaculatus
TCGACTGATAAAAGTCGAATCAATAAAAACCATCTTACAGTAATAGTTTGTCTTTTTCTATAATGTTACTTACCCTACCAAATTTTTTGAGAAGATAAAACCAAATTAAAAGTAACATTTATTTCAATATCGATTTTAAGCACAGCAACAACAAACCTTAACTATTTTTATTAGCACAAAACTTACACAAAGAATATTTTAATATTTAATATAGAGCAAAAGAAAATTGTAAGCTAGGTGTGTTAGTATTCAGACCACATTCAGTTCCTTTTTTTTCACATATATTTCCAAGATCGGAAAATAGCCTTTCATTAAGGCCGCTCCCTGATTTGTCGGTGCGATATCGTTTTTCTCGGTGTGCTCGGTACCTATTCGGTAACGAAAACATGCCGAATGCCTATATTTCAATGAAACCTACTTTACTTGCTCCGCGCCCGCGCAAGTCAGGCATACCGAGAAAAACGATACCGCACCGACAAATCAGGGAGCGGCCGAAATATTAAAAAAGCTGATGCTGAAAGAAATTTACGAGCAAGTTTTCCCAACATAGGAAAATTCTTGAAATTAATCTGCCACCATAAAAACGAACTGGCTTTTCGATCTATCATTGGCAAACTTAAATAAGAACTGAACTCTATCTCTTCCATTCCATATATACATATATATATATATATATATATATATATATATATATATATATATATATATATATATATATATATATATATTTATTGATCTCTAGTTTGACCAATATTAGAGAATACATCCCAAATGTCTGCTTCTGTTTTTTACCGTTTTTGTAGTACTGATAAGTTTTTTAAAATACTAAGTGGGGCATCGTCCGAAACGAAAAACTTTTAGAGATTTTAAAAACGACCGATATAGACGACAAAGACATTCGTATCATCGTCAATTTGTACTGACATCAGACAGCTGAAGTACGGTTGGAGCATCAACTGTCGGATGAAATTAAAATCAAGCGGGGAGTGCGTCAGGGTTGTATTCTATCGCCCTTGTTGTTTAATCCTTTATTCAGAGGCGATATTCAATGAAGCACTCACTGGTACCACTGAAGGAATCAACATCAACGGCGTTAACATAAATAAAATCAGATACATCGATGATACATTAATTATCACTAATAACGGAAAAGATCTACAAAAACTTATGGATAAAATAACTGACACTTCTATACAGTTTGGTTTAAGACTCAATGCAAATAAAACAAACTATATGATTATAAGCAAAGAATCTAATATTGAGGATGGTGGTATTACAGTCAGTGGCACAAAGATACAGACAATTGACAAACTGATGTACGTCGGTAGCAATGTCAACGACCACTGGGATCCGACTGTGGTAGTCAAAATTCGAATAGAGAAGGCCCGAGCCGCATTTATGAAGAACAAAAAAATCTTAACTAGTCACGATCTATCATTGAAATTACGGATGAAAATGGTATGCTGCTATGTTTTTCCGGTTCTCTTGTACGGCTTGGAGGCGTGAACACTCACTGAACCAATGCTTAAAAGTCTGGAGGCATTCGAGATGTGGGTGTATCGACGACTGCTGAAAATCAGTTGGATGGACAGAATTAGTAACAACAGCATTCTTACTCGCATGGACAAGGATTTGGAGGTGGTCACGACCATCAAGCGACGCCAATTAGAATATTTTGGCTACATTAAGAGACATCCAGAAAAATACGAATATGGATTGAAAAGTTCGCGGCCTCACCAAAAAATAATTATAATATTTTTATTATAGTACCCTCAATAAGTTCATACTTTCTTTGGTTGTCACAGTGTAAAATTTTGTTGCTGTAGAATTTGTGGTTTTTAGGTTAGAACGAGTTTAGTGGGACCAAGTGCAGGGTTTTTGGAAAAATGGAAAAAAATTGAACAATGTGTGGTCATCATGTACCTGTTTAAAAAAAGATTAACACCAAAGGAGATACACGATGATATGAAAACAACATTAGGGGAATCTGCTCCGTCATATACCACTGTGAAAAAATGGCTTGCAGAATTTAAACGTGGACGAGAGAGCATCGAAGATGACCCTCGCTGCGGCTAGCCCACGACGTCTACTACTGAAGAAAACATATTGAAAGACCGTAGATTAACTATCAGGGAGATTGCAGACACTATAGGCGACACTATGAACGAGCACAAAACATCATTGCCAACTCGGATTTTCTAAGGTTTCCGCTAGGTGGGTCCCCAGATTGCTTTCAGTTGAACATAAACGAATTCGACTCACAATTTCTCGCGACTGTTTAGAGATATTTGAGACTGATCCGCAAGATTTTCTTAACAGGTTTGTGACAATGGACGAAACCTGGGTTCACCACTATACTCCAGAGTCAAAACAACAATCCAAGCAGTGGAAAAAATCAGGTGAACCGACCCCAAAGAAAGCGAAGGCAATTCTGTCGGCTGGAAAAGTGATGGCGTCAGTTTTTTGAGATGCTAAAAGTATTATTATGGTGGACTACCTTTCGAAAGGCGAAACAAAAAACTCGACTTACTATTGCACCCTTTTTGCGTCGTTTACGCAAAGAAATTAAAGAGAAACGCCCAGGATTACTGAGAAAGAAGTTTTTTCCATCAGGACAACGCTCGCGTTCACACGTCTGTTGAGTCTATGGCGCAAATTCGTGATTGTGGTTTTGAATTGCTGCCCAACCTGGCTTATTCTCCTGATTTGGCATCTTCAGACTTTCATTTGTTTCTAATCCTAAACAAACACCTCGGTGGCCAGAAATATTCATCAGATGAAGAAGTCGAAGTTGCAGTTAACCAGTATTTTGAAGACCTCGAGGTATCTTTTTTTCAAACAGGTGTGGAAGTTTTGGAAAGCAGGTGGAAGAAGTACATAGAGCTAGGTAGAGATTACCTCAAAAAATAAAAATATTTTTGTACGTATTTTATTTTGTTTTCTAGACTAGGCCGCGAACTTTTCAATCCATACGAAATCGTGCATCTGATTATAGAGGGAAAAATTCCGAGCAGACGTGATCCAGGGAGAAAGAGAACATCGTAGTTGAAAAATTTGAGGCGGTGGTACGGAAAGTCAACGGTTCAACTCTTTCGAACGGCTGCCAATAAAACGATCATCATCAACATGGAAGCCAACATGATAACCAAAGTTGAACGGTCATGGTACCCGAAGAAGAAGAAGGTAGATCCCAAACCAGAAACCTCAATTTCCATTAAAAATTTATTTAATGGCAAAATTGTTAGAATCACTTCTGATACTATACACAATGAATTACTGAAATGTTTGGTAGTTTGTTCAAATGGTTGTAAAAAGTTCCAGTAACGTTTTAATTAGTTTCCACTAATTTGGTTTTCTTTTTTTATGGGTTTAGCACACGTGCTGCAAGGAAGTCCCCAAAGCGCTCCAGAACCGGCATGTGTGTGGAAACCCACCCTACTACCACGCACAAGCTCGGCTTCCGGTTTCAAAGAGAAAGGGAATCAAATTCAGCAGCAAGCAAGATGACAGTTCTTGTTTTTACGAAAAGCCTTTCCAATAGATAACATGTGGAGCGCCAGGGTGTAGGTTCATCTTGTACCATTTTATTTACTACAATCTCTCTGGATTTGTTCTAATTTCATTATGGAAACAGATGAGTGGTTTAAATGAGTTACGATTCTTCTTTCGACACTTATAACGTTCAATACAGAACTTTACACTTTTAGAGAGTCGCTCATTTTTTAAAATCCAACAATCGTTACCGTAGAAAATATCTGGGATCATCCTGAAGTGGGTCTCGATCAAATTGAAACAGTTTAAAAAAGAAATTTTATTAGGAAACAAGATGAATGCCATCATTGACATACACTTAGGACATTCTTTCACGAATAACTTTTGGTCCATTTCTTTCGTTAGTAAGAAAATTGATCGCTGCGCCACGTTCCAAATTACGTTTACTCATTTTTCGGAAGAAGAAAAATCGTAAAATTTGCAAAACACAACAAACCCAAGGAAGTGCCAATCCAAAACGCGTTTCGATCAATTGGACCACCTCATCAACTAGCTGAAGTAACGGGTAAACTTCCAATACAATAAATAAATTCTTATAAGGACCAAGGATAAAAGAGATCCTTTACCATCAGAGAATAAAAGTAGTGAAAATTAACGTGAATATCACATTATATCACAACACAATGAAAGAAGAGCCGCCTCAGCATAATGATCGATATTATCAATTCCCTTCATACCTTTGTAAATTCAAAAAGGATCGCACGCACGATCTCACGAACACTGATGAATTTTTTTTAGTAATTTTGAAGTTGTAAAGGTGTGTTATTTTATGGACGCACGATATATGATTATTCACCTAAATTCGTTGATAGTCCAGTTACGACAGCACTAAAGTGACAAAGAAATTGAATTTTCGGATTCCCCTCAGTAAATGTAGAAAATTTGTTATTTAGCTATTAGCTATTTAAATCATCGTATCTGAGTCATCTTAGTAGTGTTCCCATAATAGAATCTTCAACACATTTTAAATTTAAACAAAAGAAAACATCCTCAGTTTAAAAATAAATTGAACAAATTCCATATTTCCGCAGTTACTTACTGTTTTCTCATCTGTTAATCCATCACGTATCACGATTCATCAGCCGAGCTAAGCTCGACAGGGAAGTGAACAAAAGTACTTATCACAGCACTAGCGTAAAAAATCAGTATGATAAATAATTGCATGTTTGGCAGCTGCAAGCCTATTTTCGAAGACATACATGTCCTCTGTCGGGGGCTGTTTAAGGCCATAGACCGACAGAGAAATTATTTAGCGAGTTGCTAATACCGCTAGGCAGCTCGATCGTTCTACCTCACCGTATATAAAAATCAAGATCAACTACTAAAATTAAACAAAGTCCACAGTTCAGTAGTTATTTATTGTTTTCTCATCTGCCAATCCAACTGAAGACGCATTTTGTCGTCAATCCCACTCACGACTCACCAGCCGAACTAGAATCGACAGAGAACAACATACTTATCACAGTACTAGCGCAAAGAACCGGTAAGTCTATTTTTAAAGGTACCTCTCCCGATAGACCCGCCCTCTATCGTTTTTTTTTTATGGGTCTAGCATACGTGTTACAGGGAAGTCCTTAAAACGCTATAGGAGCGACACGTGTGCAGAGAAAGCGATTCACGTTGTTCTTGAATCGCTGCAAATTGTACTCGGTGGGAAACGCAGTCCTGGGCAAATTATTCCAAAGCGATGATCTTCCCCATATAAAAGACTGTTTGAAAAGCTTTGTACGGGGAGTAACAAGCTGAACCTCATACGGATGTGAAGTATTAGCGCGACGTGTACTTCAAACATGCACCGCTCTGGGAGGAATTAAGCGGGCCACATCCTTCGAACACTTTCCATGAAAATACTTGTAGAATAGGCTCAAGTCGCCAACCGTTCTTTGATGTTCCAGCGAATCAAGGGCCGCCGGTCAGTTCTTCTCTGAATAGAATCCAACAAATGCAGTGTATGTTTGGGAGCGGAGCTCCAAACATAGGAGCAGTATTCCATAGTTGGTCGAATTTGAGCTTTGTAAAGAATTAACAATTATTGTGGAGTGTAAAGCTTTCTGGTTCGAAATAATATTCCCAACTTTTGAGAAGGTAGAGGTTTAATGTCACAGACCGATGGAGGAATTGTTAAGCGAGTTGCTAATAATTACCGCTAAGCAGCGCAATCGTTACGGCTCTACCCCACGTAAATAAAAATCCATATGAACTACTAAAATTAAATAAAGTCTATATTACAGCTGTTATTTACTGTTTGTTCACCTGTCAATCCATCACGAGACACGTTTTGTCGTATCACGACTCACCAGCCGAGCTAGAAGCTCCCGATATAGGGCAGGTATACTTTTTAAAATAGGCTTACAGCAGCTAAACATGCAAATTACTATATAAATAATAACGGTTGTCCAGTAATGATGTTTCCAAACGCGGATAAATATATATTTTCAAAAATGGTCCAAGCGGAGTAAGAGTAAGGTCAACGATATAAATCTAATTATTTTATTTCTGCATCAATGTTACCAACAACTCTAAGGTTAGACAACACTAATAGTTTTCTTAATTAATAAAATATATTAATAATAAATACGATGTATATAAACAATAATTATTCGTAAATACTTAAGCTACCGGACAGATCAGTTGTCCAGGAAATGGATGGTATCCTCTCATGTGAACCTTGCAAATTGAAAGGTATCTATCCGAGTCATCATAACTAGAGTATGTTCTTCTGCCATAACTTCTTGGCTGTTGAAACAAGTTGGAAAACACTGGTGTTGAAATATTTTCTTTCCAAATCACTATCAACAGTAATGCCGCGAAAAATATGGCTGAACGAGTCATATTGAACCAATAAATTGAGCCAAAGTTGTCACTTTTTATTCAATTTTTTAAATCTTAAACTGGGAATAGAGAATACTTACAAATACTGATCAAGGAAACCTTTCAGAAATTTATTTATATATTGTTAAATAAAAAAATTCTTTTATGGTGTTAGATCTTTTGTATAAATAATATATTTCATGCTGATCATGTATGTATAGTATTCCTTTTTAATTTTATTTACTATCTGATTAAAGTTAGACAAAGAATGTTATAACAAAACAGATAATTGATATTCCAAAGATGGTTTATCTGAGTTGAAGATCGAAGTCCAGACATAAAGATATTTTGGTTTTTAAAATGCAGCATAGTTCGAACACTAGCACTAAAAAATAATAGACAAAGTATGTTATTCTTAACATCGTTTCCCGCCAAATCAACGATCTATTAGAAACTGTGCGCGATTAGAACAAGTAGAAAACACTGGATAGAATTTCAACCTTCTCTTATGAAAAAAAATTACCTCGTATCAGCTTCCATGCAACGCCGCTTTAAAACGTGGCGAGTTGGTAAAACCAGCGGTAGAGGTATACCGGTGTTGTAATTTATATTAACGGGAAGTATTTTATTATTGCTAAAAGTCTCTCGACGTGATTCAAATTTTCTCAGCCCAAATATTAATCTAATTTTACGTTTCTGAAATACAAATGCTCTGCCTATACATGTCCCTTGAACTCCAGAGCATGAGATAGTAAGTTACGTAATGATCAGCCAGAGCATAGTGGACACTCGTAAGTATGTTAACAGAGAGGGTCTGTTTTAATGGCATAATATACTCTACCAAGTCCAGAGCAGATTTAATCTATTTGTAAATCCCAATCAGTTCTCGAATATAAATAGGTTCCCGTAAAATTTCACGTTTCAAAGTGGATCTATTCGATGCAGCACCACTGACTCATATTTTTGCATATTATTGAAGTTTGATGGACAAGTAAGCTCCTTTCTTAATTAGTCTGCGTAGATGACACTACAATAGCGACTGTAGTGTCATCTGTGAACCTGATGGTTGCTCCTGATTGAAATTTAAGGCCATTGACGAACAAGATAAATAAGCGGGTGTCATCACGAATCCCTGTAATGGTAATTTTAAATACACTTCATTATTACAAAAAAGAGATATTACTGGTAAGTAAAAATACATTTTCTAACTTACCAGATTTATTTTTTTAAATATGAATGTGCTGGTTATGTAAGAGGAACACAGTCACCAGTGCCTCTTATTCAAATCTGCTGAAGAACCGTCTTAGACCTGCAATAACAGCAAAGCGAAGTGGGGCTATTGTCTACAGCTGTCATATTGCAACATAAGACTCGACCTCGCACGGCTCGTACAACAATTGCGACCATTGGGAAGTTGCACATCGCTCATACTCATCAAATCTCGTTTCTAGTGATTAATTATCACATGTTTAGATAGCCCAAGGAGACACTAGAGATAAAGAAGTTCCGATCGCATGAATATGTACAGCGAGCCCTGCAAGAATTTTTTTCACAGGAATTCAAGCAGTTTTACTACAGTTGGAGGACTTGAATTGAGCCTGGTAGATATTATGTAGCATAACCGACCAAATGCAAGTCGGACTTGCGCAATTAGTGTTCCGTACGTTGACTGTTTTTAAAATAAAAAGTTTTCTTACGGAAATATAAAATGACCAATGACTTCAGAAAACCTACTACAAATTAGTTTTCAACAAAGTTTGTTTCCGATCTTTGTTGAAATCTAATGACCTTGAATTTTTTTTGTATACCAAATAAATTATTAAGGCACTCGTGATATTTTTCGTTCAATCTACACACTGTGGAGAATATTCCAGAATTTTTTCAAAATTTTTTGATCAGTACTTTTCGAAATAACTAGGGGGACACCGATTTTTGTCAATTTTTAAAAATAATAGAAAGAAAAGTGTACGCAAGTATTACCTTATAAATATTTTTGAACTCGGGTGTTCACAAGCTTTCATTTGACACCCCACTCGATGACCTGGTTTTTCTTCACTTCCGATTCCCCCCCCCCCCCCCCCCCCCGACACTAACCCCAAAACTACACAGCTCTAATGGGACCATCAATTCCTATATTAGTGCCTAATTTCAACTTTATATGTCAAATAGTTTCGGAGACAATCGGGTGTGACAGACAGACATACACCGAAATGATCTTATAAATGTTCCATACGGAACACTAAAAATAGTGTAGTATTATTCCCCATTTGCTCAATGATATTTTTTAAAAATATTTTCCCTTGACTTATACCCTGGCTAATCGGCTACCTTGTAAAACATAAAAAATAAAAAAAAAATGGAAGTTATTTTTTATTTTATGTTCGTACTATTAATTTAATTTGTTATTTACTATAATAACCTTACATAAATGTAATTTAAAAATATATCACAAGAAACTGGACTTAACTCTAAATTACTACGGTAATGTACCACGAGTGTCATAATAACAAAAAAAAATAAAATTTTCATTTACATAAAATTGAATTACTTTACACGTCTAAAAAGATTATTTTACATTTAATTGACGCTTGAGAATCCCAATGAGCGTCGAAATATTATTTAATTTTACACGGCGCCAAAGACACGTTTAACGTAGTTTTTATCGTGTTATTTTTACTACAATAGTTAATAATTTAATGTAGGGCCTTTGAACTTTTATTATTTTCCGCAAAAAATCACCAAAAGGGACTAGGAACCCTCCGATTCTCCACTCTTTTGTTCTCACAATACATTCTACCTCTATTTCCAAACTTTGATGACACCATCTCTTGATGCTGTTACCATGAAACACTGGCTGGCCTTACACAAAGCTATATCTGAAATACTATCTCTATGTCCAGCAGGTGGAGGTTCGGGACCGGCTCTGGGAACCTCCTCACTTTTGTCTTTGGGGCGCATATTCGAAGGTTCTTCATAAATTACGTCTGTACCGTCGATAAGTCTAAAGATTAAAAAAATATATTGAGTAGCCAGTTTTAATAATAAGATCATTACATCTAAATATATCGTAAGAAATGAAGTTTCCCTATTTTTAATAATAAGTATGGTATCTTTTTACTGTAACTGATGAAACTATAGTTCGAAAGTTTTACGAAACATTTTTAAATGTATTTTACCTGCTTCGATAGGTCAGTGTCGTTCCAGGAGCATCACTAGCCGCAGGAATAGCCAAATAGCTTTCAGAAGGACTTTCCAAGTTCCAGAATCTGAGTCTTTGATCTGTACCGCCCGATAAAAGGAAGGGAGACCTGTCGATGCAACCTGCTAGCATAGCGCAGACACTATGGCTAGTTTGTTGACCGCCCTTGAAAAGATGAAAGAAAATGTTTATTTTTGAATAAAAATAACGTAGTCGTTATATTTTACATAAAAAGTGTTAGAGTTACCCTGACCGACTGTCGAAACAGAGTGAAACGTTACTTTTAAGCATAAATAACTGGTTAAGTGCAAGTCGGACTTGCGCAATTAGTGTTGCGTAAGCTGATTGCTTTTGAAATATATAGGTATAAAATTATCAATCACTTCACAAAACCCACCCCCCAGTAAAGATCAGAAGTTTTTGTTCTGATCTTTACTGAAAACTGATGACCTCGAAATTTTTTTTTGTTTTTTTTTTATATATCACATAAATTATTACAGGTAATGCACTCGTGATAACTTTAGTTCAATCTACACCCTGTGGAGAATATTCCAGATTTTTTCAAAATTTTTTGATCAGTACTTTGCGAGATAAGTGGGGGACAGCGATTTTTCGCAATTTTTTAAAAATAATACAAAGAAAAGTGTACGGAAGTATTACATTATTTATTTATTTGAATTAAAATCTTTGTCTGACACCCTAGAATTTCGAAATTTTACGATAACTAAAATTGAAGCACTTTTATTCAAAAATCAACTATCGCAGAGGATTGTCCTTTACTATACATGATAAAAAGTGCTTCTTTTATAACATATTAAAATTTGGTGTCATGATCTGCTAAGGATTTTTTTTTATTTGAATTAAAATCTTCACCTGATACCCCAGAATTTCCAAATTTTACGATAAATAAAATTGAACCACACTATTCAAAAACAAACTGTCGCAGCCGAATGTCCATTACTATACACGATAAAAAGTGCTTCTTTCATAACATATTAAAACTTGGTGTCACTATCTGCTAAGGAATTTTTTTCATTTAAATTAAAATCTTCACCTGACACCCCAGAATTTCGAAATCTTTGAACTCGTGTTTTTACAAGCTTTCATTTGACACCTCACTCGATGACCTGGTAATTTTTTTTTTCACTTTCCTATTTCACCCCCAAAACTAACCTCTTAAGACAAAATTTAACTTTCAAAACTACACGGCTCTGGTGAGGCCATGAATTCCTATATTACTGCAAAATTTCAACTTTCTATGTCAAATAGTTTCAGAGAAAATCAGGTGTGACAGATAGACAGACAGACGCCGTGATAAGTATTCCATACGGAACACTAAAAAGATCCTGCTTCCCTCAAAACGTCGACCGCTGCTTTCATTAAAACATTCACCGCCCATTTTAGTTAATAACCTAGAAAATATAGTATCGGTAATTCACTGTTATGTAATACCTAAAAAATGAATTGAACTTGACCTTTGGAAAAGAATGATGTGAACAAATTAAGACGGGTCATTAATATGCGTAAATTGTCCTCATTTGTAAATTATTTCCTTGTGTTTACAAAGAATTTTAATGGTGTTTTATCAGAAAAATAATCTGACGCATCATCTTAAAAGAAATAAATGCTTTTCAAAAATGTATAAAACAGGGTTTCCCAAATCACTAACATTGAAGAATATGCTAATTTTTTAATAATTTTAAGGTGTCAACGATATACTATCATGTGTACGTATTACTGAACGAGAAGTTCGTTTTAATATGGTTTAAAAATATTTATTACAGGGTCGCCGTGGCTGCCGGTTGGGTGAAATAATATATTAAAAAAAAAAAAATTACGTGACGATCGTCTCTCTCAAGAAGGCAATCGCAAACCACCCGTAGTATTATGCTTAGTAAAGCCCTCTCACTTTGGTCATTTGGAACCGGCATTAAACTGTAGGTATCCTTTGTCTGTGGAACACTTAAAGAAAGACACGAACCATAAACGAAGGCAAGAGGGTCGCGTTTACCATTTACGACTTATTAGAGGCTTCAAGTTTCGAATAATTTTGATACAACACTCCATCTTACACCTTTCTATGTTAGGAATGTGGAATCCTGGTCACAATAACACTACTCAGTATATGTCACCACTACACCAGACACTTTATTTTTGCACTCGACGCGTGTTTCGCTAACTATGTTAGCTTCAGCAGGAGCGATGATTAACTTTTGCCTGATTGACAGTCAATTATCGCTCCTGATGAAGCTAACATGTTTAGGGAAACGTGCGTCGAGTGCAAAAATAAAGTGTTTGGTGTATTGGTGGTGGGGAGATACTGAGTAGTTACACCTTTTTATTTGATCTTAAGATATTTTCGTTATTCAATATTCTATCAAAGGTGGCCATAGAGTAGGGGTTAACGTGTCTGCCTTCTACGTCAGAGACCCGAGTTCGATTCTCGCCTCAAGAAATAATAAATGAAAAAAAAAAAAAATTACAACGTCACGGTTGCCTCTCTCGGGAAGGGAAGCCAGCTCACTTTGGCCGTTAGGAAACAGCCTTAAACTGCAGGTCCCTTTTGTCTGTGGACCACTTAAAAAAAGACACCAACTCCAGGCAAAGGCGAGAGAGTCGCCTACGTCAGTATCGGATTTGGCACTTCAAGAAGAGGAAGTGGCTACCAACAAGTACAAGCATAAATTTAGTTTTTTTTAGAAGGACGTTGCTGCTACTGCCTCCAATGGCGCTTACTGGTCGTAGTGTATCACGTCCACCGTCCCAAAGCAGGCGACCTTTTAACTTCATCTTCATACGGAGTAACAGTGGCGGGGTGGGCGATGGCAGTCATAGAATTTGTACAGAACAAATTGTAGGAGGAAACTCTTCTCGCTCCAAAGCTTTAGCCGTTTTTTATCTAATAGAAAGCTTGTCAGAGATACTCAGAATTGGGTTTTTGTATAAAAAATAATTATCGATTTTTTTACATAATTTTAACACTTTATCATAAATAATATTGATAATCGATAATTTTTTACTATTATAAAAATTAAAATTTATAAAAAAAAAAAAATCACGCGCCACAATTGGTAGCCATGTTTGTGACGTCATTATGTTAAAATGTTTTCACGTAAATACTGTCAGCGGCTTCTACTTGTGTATATACTATCAAAATTATTGAAGTTTAGTGCAAAAAAATTATTGTTGGTTACTAATTTACTTTAATCTAATTTAATTCAGTAATGTGTGACAATTTACACTGTCCATTTGGTCCAGTGTATAACCTGGCTGGATATATAAATTGTGAAACACTAAATAAAACAAAAATCATTCGATAACATTGTTCTGATATGAATGATTATTAAATACGTTATTATATTAAAATAATTACATTGAAGTGATATTCACAACACAAAAAATTTTGTTGTTTTAGGATTAATACGTCGTGTTGCTTGGAACCATTGATTTCGACGTTTAGCATTTAAAAACATTTTTTCGGGAGTTGTTTTTGTAGAATTCGCACAAAATGGTACGAAACAGGCATGATAACTTTCTAGATTAGACATTTTCAATAAATTTATCAATACACTGATGATAATAACAATAAATTGATTGAAAACTGAAACACTCGTATCAGTTGTCTGTGATGTTGAGGAAAAATAAACATTGTGACGTCACACGCGCTCGGATTTTTTCGGCGCGTCGTTTAAAAATTTATTTTCAATTTGATATAACTTTTTAATTATAACAAAAAAAAAAAAAAAATAGTTTTGTTACAAAACTTAAATATGATCTTTCCATTTATGACATTTTTTTTTTCAAAACCCCAATTGTCCGACGACGGTCTTCACGAATAATTTTTTGCAATTTGACGATGATTTCAGACGTAGTTATATCCGGGTATGTTTCTTTTCTTTTTTAATTATATTTTTGGCGGCACTCCTTGTCAGAGACCTACCCAATTTCAGGACACTTCTTACCTTTTACTTAATATTAAAAAAGAAAACGCTCCCTACGTCTTTAAATATACTTACATGATGTAATTTGGACAATGGTGGTGTTGTACTACCCCACAAGACCTTTTGTCTCGAACCAGTTTCCAAGTTCCACATTGATATCTCATTGTTGCCTTGGACGCTTGACATCAGCCATGAATGTTCAGTAGGGTGTGGGATTACTTTCCTTATTCTGACTGCTTGACCACCTTATATAATATAATATTGATCACATATTCACTCATCATACATTGACGTTTTGTATTACATATACGCAAATAACCACTTCAATGTTTTTAAATTCATTTTTATGTTTCGTCTATTTAAAAAAAAAAACCGGCAAAGTGCAAGTCGGACTTGCGCAATTAGTGTTCCGTACCTTGATTACTTTTGAAATAAAAATTTTTGTTATGGAGGTATAAAATGATCAATGGCTTCAGAAAACACACCCCAAATAAGTTTTCAACAAAGTTTTTTTCCGATCTTTACTGAAAACTGATGACCTTGAAATTTTTGTTTTTTTATATACCAGATAAATTATTAAAGGTAATGCACTCGTGATAATTTTCGTTCAATCTACACCCTGTGCACAATATTCCAGAATTTCAAAATTTTTTTGATTAGTACTTTTCGAGATAAGGGGGGACGTAGATTTTTCGCAATTTTCTAAAAATAATAGAAAGAAAAGTGTGCGCAAGTATTACATTATATATATTTTTGAACTCGTGTTTTTACAAGCTCTTATTTGACACCCTACTCGACGGCCTAGTAAAAAAATGTTTTTTTTCACTTCCGATTTCACGCCCCAAAACTAACCCTTAAGTCAAAATTTAACTTTCAAAACTACATGGCTTTAATGAGGGCATTAATTTCTATATTAGTGCCAAATTTCAACTTTCTAGGTCAAATATTTTCGAAGAAAATTCGGTGTGACAGACGGATAGACACCGAAGTGATCTTATAAGTGTATCGTACGGAACACTAAAAATGCAATAACAAGTCATATCTTTTAAAACCAAAGTACAATGTTTCCGTTAGACATATATTAATATTGGAATTAGGTAAAGATAATGGAGTAGATATCTTACTTGATGGCAGAGTTATATTTGTAATGGGTAGTCTAAATCTTAGATCCCAAGCAGTATGCACTCCATCGCTGGTACCCAGGGCAAGCCAGCTTTGGTGAGCATCCATACAGAACGTTGTAATGGCTCCTTGTCTAAGGCCGTTTTCTAGTCGCCACGCTATACCTGGTTGTCTAAGATCCCATGCCACTACAATAACATAAAGAGCATATATGTTAAAAAAATGTCTAAAAATCTTCATATAAATATTAAAAAATTTTGGAAAGGAGTGTTGAAAAGTGTTCTTACAGAATTATATTTCAGATTCTTTTTAACCAATCAACGCATTTTGCAACAAATCCCTTTTTCTATCCTAAGAAAATTCAGGAGTTCATCAAAATATCTAACCGCCCCTAACAACCTTAATCGAGACACTGGTCTTTATCGCTTATCAATCGGAACAGATTATTCATGAAGACCCGCCCAACCCCCATCTGAGCCCGCGAATATAAAAAGTCATGTGCAAGCAGAATTCATCAGTTTCGTGTAAGATTCTGAAGAAGCATTTTCCAAACATGCTCTGAACAAGCCGGCAGGATAATCAGCCGATTGAAAAAGGACAACATCCCTTTTTCAATCGGCACAGGAGAAATCCAGGAGAATTGTATCTATGCTATAAATCTTTAGTTTTAGGAGTGGCAAATATTTATCCAATGAAATAGTGCAATTGATTGTGTGAAGTCATTTGCTTAAACACTAATATTTAAATAAATGTGCTTTACCTAGGTCGCCATAAAGAGTAGCATAAACTACAATACTTTGACTGCCCGCATCCAGACACTGCAATTCCACTGCAAAACCTTCTTCATAAGAATCCAATTGTCTTGCCTGCACAAGGTTCATCCTAAAAATTTTTTAAAAATATGTATAGGTTGTCCCTTCAGTAAGTAACTTTTCAATATCTCATAATGTAGATAGACGAAAAACTCTTCATTGACTGATAGTGTACATTTAAAGATTAACTAACCTACCAAAGGAGGGACTGTGTATATTTAAATAGCACATACTATAATGAGAGGCTGTATAGTTAAAACCATTGGAAGCCAAAGAACTTTTGGCTTTAACGGCTTTCACTAATTATAAAACATTTCACCAACTATCAAAGAATTACACATTCACTTGATACTGCACATCTTGTAAAGTAAATATATAGGAATAAATGATTTATTCAAGTAGGTTTTGAAAATAATACAGGCGGACAAAATTGGACGAAACTCCAGACCCTGAAGACCAGAGTATACTCTCCCAAAGGTTTTTGGTGCGCTCAACACAAATCTGACCTCAAAATTGCTCCATCACATCAGGTTTTCGAGAAATCCTAACCTAAAAATGCAAAAACACGGTTTTTCGCTATATTCGGGATTATATTATATCGCAAATTAATTTTTCTCCCCAAAACTCGTTGCAGCATATGAAAGTACTACTCTTCCCCTTCAAGATGCATTTTGTATTTTTCAAATTTTTTATTTCTTCTTCTTTCGTCCGTTGAAATTAATTAGTTTGCGTTTTCGTTACAACCGTACCAGAAAAAAAGTTGGTATGCGAACGTTTTCATAAGAAAAGGAAGTAAATTCATTCTAATTAGAGAGAGAAAAAATTCATAAAAAAAATCATAAAAAAAGAAAAATGGAGTCAACATCGCCACGTCCTCGTTTCGTGACGTTGGATTCGACTGAGAGCGGTAATATGCGATCGTTCATATAAAGAAACTTGTCAAAGTTACTTCACTTTGGGGGAAAAAAACATAACAAATATCGAGTTTTATAGTAATTTAGACTCTTCAGAACTCCGACCCGTCATATCGGATCCGCCATTTTGAATTTCTTAAGGTTAGGGACAAACCATGACTCGATATGGTTAAACTGACACCGAATTCGGATTCAGTGTCCCAAAAATCATATAATTATACTACTCTCGCCTGCCGGATCAACTTTTTTTTGGTATGGTCGTAACGAAAACGCTAAAATAATTAATTTCAGCAGACGATTTCTCCGAGAAAAAATAAAATATCTGAAAAATTCAAAATGTATTTTAAAGGGGAAGAGTAGTACTTTCAGATACCTCAACGAGTTTTGGGGAGAAAAATTAATTCGCTGTGTAATGTAATCCTGAATATAGCGAAAAACCGTGTTTTTTGCATGTTTAGGTTAGGATATCTTGAAAACCTGATGTGACGGAGCAATTCTGGGGTTGGATTTGGATTCAGTGCACTAAAAACCTTCGGGAAAGTATAATCTGGTCTCAGGGTTTGAGAAATGTTGGCCTGTATTATCAAAAAAGTAAACATTTGTGGTTAAAAAAAATTCTTACTTAGTACTCGCGGGATCAACTCTTAACACACCAATCCATCCACTTTGACAAGCCGCTGCTAATGATTGACCTCCATCACATACTGCTAGCCCTGTAACAGCAGAGCAATTGGGTAACCTGAACTGTTGCTTTGATCTGTTTGCTATGTTCTTGCCTTCAAAACGAGAACAATCCCACAACCTAAAAAGTAATAATAATAAAAAAAAATGTTTTCCCCATATTCATCATAAAAGTAATATTTAGTGACAACATAATAGAATATTCATATTTTTTACCTAATAGTTCCATCTGCCGAACAACTGGCAAAATAGGGCGAATCGGTGAATCTACATAGTTTATTCACTGCACCCTTGTGTTCATGCAAGTGAGCTACCAATATTCCTCTAGGATGCCAACCAGGAGGAGGTAACTGCGGTCTCCAAGCGGCTTGTTCTGCCCAATCTTTGCTCCTAAAAATTAACTTTTTGTGAAAATGATAACTATCTAAATGTATGTGTAATACAATACACCAGCTTAAATTTATAGTATAATGAGATTTGTCATTTTCATTTCTAAATTTTTATGACATTTTGTTCCTCAGTTTGCTAGTTACAGTTGTTTGAGTAGCGCTACTTTTGATTTTTGCAAAACCATGGAACAAATAGAATTTTGTGTGTTAATTAAATATTGCTTTTTGATGGAACAAATACAGCCAGAACCCAAGAATGGCTTGAGAAGTGTTATGTTCCGTCGAAAGCATCTATATGTTGATGGTTTAGTGACCTTAAATGCGGTCGTACAAGCATCCATGATGCATCACGTTCCGGTCGTCCAAATGAGGCAGTCACTCCAAAAAACACAAAAAAAATCTACCATATTGTTCTAAATGACCGCAAAGTGGAAATGAGAGAGACAGCTGACATCGTGAAGATATAAACAGAACGTGTGAGGGCTCATTTGCAAGAAAAAGCTATATGCTCGATGGGTGCCGGGCACGATTGGTTAAAAACAGCAACGTGTCGCAACGTTGTTTGGCACTGTTTCGGTGTAATCCAAAGTAGCTTTTGCGATGATTCGTAGCAATGAACGAAACACTCAGTCCGCAGAGTGGCTGGTCCGCATGAAAGACGACCGAAGCGCCCAAAAACACAAACATCAGCTGGAAAGGTGTTGGCAAGTATTTTTTGGGATGCGCATGGAATAATACTGATTAACTATCTTGAGAAGGGGGCGAACAATCACCGCAGACTATTATGTTGGTTTATTGGACGGTTTAAGTCGGGGAATCAAGAAAAGGTCGCAAGAAAAAAGTGTGTTCACCGAGATAATGCACCAGCTCACAAGTCCATAAAATCGATGGTGAAATTAGACCAATTGGGGTATGAATTGCTTCTTCATCCGCCATATTCAATAGATCTGGCCCCCAGCGGTTATTACCTCTTTCCAAATTTGAAAAGGTGGTTCCAGGAAAAGAGATTTGACTGAAGTGAAGAAGTCGAATGGAAAACTGACAAATCAAATTATACGAGATATATTCCACTGTTGGACGATCGCTAGAATAAGGGTGTCGCTCTTGAAGAAAACTATGTCGAAGAATAAAATCGATTTTTGGCAAAAATATTGTTTTTTTCTTTAAAAGTCTACGTAGTTTTCACCCTATGTATGTATATTATAGAACAATTATCACCACTACACCAAACACTTTATTTTGGCACTCAACGCGCATTTCGCTACCCATCTTTGCATCATCAGGAGCAATGATTAGCAAAACGCGCATCAAGCGCAGAAATAAAGTGTTTGGTTAGTTGGTTTTTATGAATTTCAGAACTATTTTAAAGTTTTTTAACGTTTTCATCAAGAATATTATTTTGATAAGAACGAAAAATGTATCCACTTAATCTATTAATAGACACACTAGAGACCACTAAGAACTAACCTTAATGCTTCATAATAATGATCCTGTTGAATGTTCTTTAATTTAGTCAGCTCAATGTAGCAAGTAGATCTTCTATCTAAAATATAATAACCTTTTATCAACAACTAATTTTTAAAAAGCATTTTTTACTTACACTGTATATAACTCTTTTCATGTAAACTAGAAGTATCGGTGGTAGTACTGATAAACTGCGTCACGTGAGCGTCAGGTGGCGGAGAAGACGGTCTACTATTGGTCGACCGGGAAGACGGAGCTCCGCTATTGGTCGATTCTGACTGTCTCGTCAAAACCTCGGCACTATAGTTCAAATCTGAATTAACATTTGTGTCTATAGAACCTAAAGTGTTGGTTCTATGTAAACCACCCCTAAAATTAAGAATGCCAATTAACAGAATGGTGTTAAGAGTATTCTTTTCTTGAAGTGCGTTATCCGTTACGGACATAGGCGATCCTCTCGCCTTTGTCTGTGGTTCGTGTTTTTTTTTTTAAAGTGTTCCACAGACAAAGGGAACCTACAGTTTACTGTAGGAACCGAACGGCCACAGTGAAAGGGCTTTACTAGGCATAATATCACTGGTGGTTTGCCGTTGCCTTCCCGAGAGAAGCGACCGTCACGTTGTAACGTTTTTTTTTGCAGACAGGTTAACCCCTACGCTATGGCTGCCTCTGATAGAGTATTAAATAATAAAAATATCTTAAGATCAAATAGAATACATACACGAAACACATCATTTTTGTACACAAAGTGCGTCTCGCTAACCATGTTAGCTTCATCAGGAGCGATGATTGACTAAAGCTAAATTACAAAACTATCTTATTTATACTTAGCCTAACATCTGAATTACTCAAGCGGAACACCAGAGGGTATGCGTTCAACAATCTCCTATTAGATTCATCTTTAATTAATCTTAGATTATCTAATGTTACAGTATGATCAGCTTCAAGAGTTCGGCAATCCTAGACTTTTCTGTTCTACCGTATCTTAAATGTGCTAAATGTTCTATAAATCTTATCTTAACTGACTTTTAGTTTGCCAAACATACTTTTTGTCGCAATAATTACAACTAATTTCATAAATTGATAGAGATATTCCTTAAATTGTCTGATGACTTGTAGGTTAAGGTGAGGCCTACCTTATAAGTCATCAGACAATTTGAGGACTATCTTTGGAAATCCCAAAGATAAGATTCCTAATTGTGGGAAAAGTGGAATTTATGAAATTAGTTGCAATGATTGCGACAAAAAGTATGTTGGGCAAACTAAAAGGTCAATTAAAACTAGAATTAAAGAACATTTAGTACATTTAAGAAACGGTAGAACAGAAAAATCTAGCATTGCCGAACATGCCCTTGAAGCTGATCATACTGTAACATTAGATAATCTAAGATTAATTAAAGATGTATCTGATTGGAGATTGTTGAACGCATACGAAAGTATGGAAATTATAAAATGTAAAAGTAGTTCAAATAAAGATGGAGGGCCTATTCCTTATAGTCCCCTCTCTACTGGTTACTTGACCACAACTGATGGCCCCGCCCATGTTATTAGTTCCGCTTGAGTAATTAGGTATAAGGTAGATTTGTAATTTAGCTTTAGTCAACCATCACTCCTAATGAGGCTAACATGGTTAGTGAAATGCGCGTCGAGTACAAAAATAAAATGTTTGGTGTAGTGGTGATATATATGGGAGTAGTGTGTAAGATGAAGTGTTGTATCAAAGTTATTCGAAACTTGAAGACTCTAATAAGAAGTAAATGGCAAACTTTCATTCACACTGTAGAATTTCAAATGAATAAGAAAAAATCTTTCAATTATTTTTTGGCTCTTCAGCATATCACATTTCATGTAGTTTTCTTTTCTGGGTTCCAATATAACGATCTAAGATTGTAGTTTTTAAAATGATGTTTTGGTTGTACCTTAAATATTCGTTTTTATGAGGATCGCCAAATTGGAACATTCTATTTCTTATGCTAACACTAAGGCTATCAACATCTGCCTTCCCGTCATTCTGTTTAAATCTAGCATCAACACTATATTTGACCTTATGAATTTTTTTCAAATGGTGACCCATTTTAAGGAGGTATTCTTCCATTTGTTCCGTCATACCGTTTGCTTCTAAACGTCTAAAAAGCTAAAAGATACGAAAATACTTGTTAACATTACACTGCGAATATCATAACTAACAGAAATATCGTTTTAAAGGCATCAAAGGCAAATTTTCTTGACAAATTACAGTTTCCTTATGTTTAAAGACAAATCGTTATCTAAATACATTAGTAGTAACAAAATAATATTAATACTTCCGTTAGTTATCAGTATTAACTACGAAAGATGAACAATGTCCATATTTTCAGCATTCTACCCACTGTTCTCTTATCTGTCAAACCATCATGAGCGAAAGAATAAAACTGGCAGTACCAACGTAACAACGCGATAAGATACAACACATTGGATTTCTGACTGGAGAAAGCCTAACATTTAAAAGCATACCTATAGTGATTTTTATATATGTAGAGTGGAACTCTGATGACCGCATTGTTACCAGCTTAGCTGGATACTTCTCTGTCGGTCTGTGGCTTTTAAAGCTCCCAACGGAAGTCACGTATGTTGTTAAATTTTAGTCTTTCGCCAGTCAGAGATACCATTTGTTGTACCATAGAAAGGAAGGAAAGGAGAACGCTATCAATCAGCATCTTTTAAAATATCTAGGATTTAACATTATTAGCGATCATCAGTATGGCTTTCGTAAGCAGACGATGCTAGAGGAATGGAGTATATTCCTCTAGCATCGTCACTCAAGTTGCTCGGCGTTAACTTGGGAGCAAATATGTCTTGGCATGAACATGTCGCGTGCATAGCAAAAAGAGCTTCTCAAAATCTGGGAATACTATTGTAAACTAGAAAGCTTTACAGTCCGCAACAACTGTTAGTTCTGTACAAAGCTCAAATTCGCCCAATAGTGGAATACTGCTCCCATGTTTGAGGCTATGCTCCCAAACATTGTTGAATTCTATTCAGGATTGGTGATCCAAAACTCACCAGAAACCTTAATACCTTAGAACATCGAAGAACGGTTGGCGACTTGAGTCTACCCTACAAGTATTTTCATGGAAAATGTTCGATGGCTGTAGCCCGCTTAATTCCTCCAAGAGCGCTGTATGTTGGGAAAACACAGCGCACCAATACATCACATCCGTATGACGTTTAGCTTGTTACTCCTCGTACAACACTTTTTAAGCAATCGTTTATATCGAAAACATCATCCCTTTGAAATGATTTACCCAGGACTATGCCACCGAGTACAATTTCCAACGATAAAATGAATCGCATTTCCGCACACGTGTCGCTTCGTCACTTTAAGGATTTATCTGCAGCACGTGTCCTACGCACATAAAAAAATACTCCGATGTTACGACGGTACTACCAAAAGTACTGTGAGTTTTGTTCTCTGGTTTGCCGATCCCAGCTCGGCTGATGAGCCGTGATACGGCGGAACGCGTCCCGAGATAGACTGACAGATGAGAGAACAGTAGGTCGCTGCTGAAAATATGAACTTTGTTCGTTTTTAATTGTTGATACTGATTTGTATATAAGTAGAACTTTGACGACGGCGCTACCTGGCGGTAATTGTTGCCAGCTTAGCTGGACAATCTTCTGTCGACCTACGACCTTAAAAGCGCCCGAAGGAAGGCAGTTATACTTTTGAGGCTTTCGCAAGTCAGAAACAGAAATTTCAATTTATTATTACCCCTGTATGTAAATAAAAGTTTATGTTTGAACACGTCAAAATTGTAGTTTGTTATTAGAATTTAACTCAAGTTTAACAATTGTAATTATAGTGTTATTAGTAGTGCCTTTATTCTGAATTCTCCGTAGAAGTGTTACAATTTTTGCTATATTGGTTCCATTATTATATAAGGAGTGTGAATTAATTTTGAGGGATTTCTAAGAGAGGAAGAACTTGTATTATATCGCATAGGGGCATACTGTTGCTATATCCACGGTGAAGCATATACTTTAATTTTTAGTATATGTTATTTTGCCGAAGTGTAAACGACACATTTTTTTGAACATTGATTATGTCGAGTTACGTGTCAACAAAACACCATTTGCAGGAAGCGTTAGTTTTCTTGTTTAATTTGAAGAAAAGCGCTGCTGAAAGTCATCGCTTGCTGTCGGAAATCTATGGTGATTATATTCCATCAATAAAAACATGTGAGTACGGGTTTCGACGCTTTAAAAGTGGTGATTTCGACACGGAAGACAAATAACATCCGGGCCAGCCGAAAAAGTTTAAAAATGGAGAATTGGAGGCATTACTCGATGAAGACCTGTTCCAAATCAAAAAAGAACTTGCAGAATCATTAGGAGTTGATCGCACAACCATTGCCAAGCGCTTACATCCGCTGGGAATGATTCAAAACCAAGGAAATTGGGTGCCGTACGAATTGAAACCGAGAGGCATTGAAAGGCGATTTTTCACCTGTAAACAACTGCCTCAATGGCACAATCGGAAAGGTTCTTTTGCATCGTATCGTTACTGGTGATGAAAAATGGATACGCTACGATAATTGAAAACCCGGTGAACCATCAACATCTTTGCCAAAGCCGAATATTCACGGCTCTAAGCTTGTACTGTGTCTCTGGAGGGATCAGCTGGGTGTAGTGTATTATAAGCTGCTCCAACCTAACCAAACTATTATTGGGGAACGTTATCGACAACAATTGATGCATTTGAGCCGAGCGTTGAAAGGAAAAACGACCGCCATATGCCAAAAGACATGACAAAGTGATTTTTCAACAGGACAACGCGCGGCCACATATTGCAAAACCGACAAGGAAACGCTAGAAGCGCTTGGATGGGATGTACTACCGCACCCGCCGGACTTATTAGGTATTGCTCCTTCTGATTATTACTCGTTTCGATCGATGATGCACGGCCTGTCTGAATAGTGCTTCCATTCTTATGAGGATACCAAAAAATGGGTCCATTCGTGTAGTCTTAAAAGATGAATCGTTTTTTCAACGTGGTATTCATAGGCCGCTACAAAGATGTGAGAAGGTAGAGGCTAGTGATCGACAATACTTTGAATAATCAATTTGTAACCATTTTTTTACAATAATACGATATTTTTACTGAAAAATCCCTGAAAATTAATTTATACACCCAATACTAATATTTCATTTAATGTTTTTTATTACTCACGCTTTTTAAATTTGAACTCATATCCCTATAAAAATCATAACTGGGAACTTTTCCAACATTGAGACAGTCTCTTATGTGCTTTCTTTCATTCAAAACTTCCAAAAGTTGATTTATATCAGCATAGTTTATCACATTATCGTATACACTTCTTGGTATTGGTTGCACCAGGGCTTCCAGTAACAATTCTGATCTTAAAACAATGGTCACTGTTTTTAGTAAAATACACTTGAAAATTAATATTAAATACTACGTTGCAGCCGGTGTAATGCACCCTTTTACATGTTTTTTTCATATTCAATTTACTTACTTTTCAATTTGGATAAGTTTGTACTTCATATAGGGTTCCAAATGCGGTATAACCTTACACTGAACGTCTAGAACCGACAGTCGCTGAGCGGCTTTCGCTATAAAGCCGCATACCACTTCCCTAATCCATAAATTCGGATGAACCAGAAAGTAGGAACACTCTGTGACTAGTTCGCAAAGAGAAGCTGTAGTGATTAGGTTATATTCAGTCAGGGCCGCCATCGCTATTATAGCTTTTCGGGTGACGAATTCTGAACTATCTGTGAGACCCTAGATTTTAAAAAGTAAGAGTTTATTATCGTTAATTCTTCTGAAACATTCTTTTTTTTTTTACTTTTAAAGCCGTTGATTTGTATAACTAATGTTTTTATCAAGATATCAGAGCAGGAGGTACCAGAGCCGATTGAGTAACACATTATTTTGCAAAGACTGACGAAACAGGTCGGTAAAAAGATGCTTTCGAAAACCCAAGTCTATGACTGACCCAAGAAATTTTCCTATGGCTAGAAAAAGGTGGAAAATCTGAGTCATTCTTCGGATCAACATCATAGATTCGAACATTAAGGCGGTTCGTGAGCGTATTGATGATGACAGATACCT
>JAHKBH010000528.1:0-11000 GCA_019049505.1 Pachyrhynchus sulphureomaculatus
GTGGTCAGAAAAAACACTTCACTGGGAAAACACAGATACCACATAGAGCAAGACCACGTAAATAAAAAAAAACAATCATACACCTGGTTACGGGATGGGCAGCTATTCCCAGAAACAGAAGGCTTCTTAATTGCCATCCAGGATAAAGTCATATTAACCAGAAACTACCAAAAGCATATTATCAAAGACCCAACTATTACAGAAGACAGATGCAGAAAATGTCACCAACAGAAAGAAACGATCGAACACATAACAAGCGGATATAAAAAATATTAGCCGGAACGGAATACATAGCCAGACATGACTCAGCGGCAAAAGTAGTTCACCAAGCACTAGCCACCACATACAAGCTCATAGAAAACACAGATCCCTACTACAAATATACACCAACATCCGTACTTGAAAATAAAGATTACAACTCTACTGGGACATCAGTATCCATACAGATAAAAACAGTCTCCGCCAATAGACCCGATATTACTTTTCAGTGCAAAAAAGGAAAAGTCACCTATCTGATTGACATAGCTGTCCCCAACGACACAAACATCCAAGCGAAATACACAGAAAAAATTTCCAAATACACAGACCTTGCAACGGAAATAAAAAAGGCTATGGAGACAGGAAAAAGTCATCATTGTCCCCCTCATTATATCAGCCACAGGCCTTACACCAATAACATTCACACCACATTTAGTGCAATTGGGACTCAAGACGGACATACACAGAAACATTCAGAAGTCAGTGATTTTGAAAACATGTAACATTGTCAGGTCATTCCTTAATACGGAATGGTAATAGCGTTTGTGCTGACTTGGTTTTGGCCCGTCAGCCAAACATGGAACCACATTGATCAAATGTGAGAAAGAAGAACTTTTTGTAATAATTTGAATAATTTAATTTTTTGCCCGAGTTCTCTCAAGTTAGTAGACTCATTCTCCTTTTCAGTTTTTGCCCTGAAGAATTGTAGCGTGTCACCAAAAAAAATTGTTGCCCCAAGCTTGAGCACAATTTTCTTGCAGCCCCGCTTTAATTTCTGATACTGAATTGAGTGAACCCTGATTTTAAAAGAACTAAAGAAATTAAACACACACTAGCTCAGTTTTCCTTGGTAGAGAGATATGGGTAAGAGATAATTGTCTTACGTCTTTTTGGAACTAATTTCTAATTTCTATTTTTTAAAAGGCTTTAGCTGTACGAAATTTTGGGCACCATCCATTTTAAAATAGAAAGGATCTAACTTCAGCTAAAAAAAATGGAAAAATGCTGAAGGGTTTTATGGGTATTACTAAAAAGAATTAGTCTAGTACAACTTATCCTGAAAAGAAAAATAAATATTCAGTGAGACACTAGCTTTAATCAAAAAAAGAAAATTTATTCTTGTTTTTTAAAATGAAAAGTTCTAACCTTTACAGTTTTACCTAACAAATTCTAGCCTAACTAGTAGTTGTTACATTAAAATTTTAGACTATTATAACCCCCGAAGACGAGAAATCGTGCTTTACACTTCACTTTTTAGTCTGTTTTTCATTGCAGTTAAGGCGCTACTCTCGAATAAGTCTATTGAAGGGAGTTTTGTTGACTTACTGTTTTTTATTCCTGCTGTGATCGACTACGCCCGTTTTCACACTTTTTCTTAACTAACACTTAGAAAGCTCACTACGGCTTTTATTTAAGACACTGGTGCTTTTACTTAGCGGCTCTGATGAAAATTAGCCTACTTCGGCTAGATGGAAAATAGCCTCTCGGCTAGACGGTACTGCCTGGCTGCGGCTAGATGGAAAACAGCCTGGCAGCGGCTTGATGGTACTGCCTGGTTGCGGCTAGATGGAAAACAACCTCGATTTACGGTCTGCGGAGCCTTAAATAATCGTGCGACTTTTGCCAGTAATATCACGACGCTCCAATCAAAACTGCCGATCAAACATTCCACCAATCGCGGCGTAGCGAGAGGTTCGCTCAGGAACCCGCACAACTCACTATATACCGAACGTCTGGGAATCCCTGTTTAATATACCGTTCGGAACAAAAATGAAAATAAGTACAATTTGAAATGGAAAAATCAGTAACATTACATGGTCTTAAAATCTAGGAAAAAATGAATGTTACATTTACCCCCTTCCAAAAAGAAATAGACTACACTAGTCTATTAAACTTAGGCTACTTATGAAAAGGTACAAAGTGGGACACTATCACTTAATACTAAGGTCAGAACTTAAAACAAAATTACAAACTTCGGACCTTACTACTAGACTTAATTCAATTAAGCACTAATATTAAGTACAATGGAAACCAAATGAAAATCTTTGCAAGTACACAAGAATCTTATAACTAGACCTAACTTAATTAAACACTAAGGTTATAAGTACATCAAAAAGTAAATAAAAATCCTTGCATGAACATAAGAAATACCAGTTCAAAGTAACAGTCGCGGTCTTCTTATATAAAAGAATCAGCTCTGTTATTGTTACCAAAACAAAAAAAAATATAACTTTGTCTAGACTCTTGTCTAAACCAAAAAAAAATGAACTGAAACAAAGTATGAACACCCCCCTTAAAATCTTTTAAGGATTGTCTGAAAATTTTTTATTTCAGCAAAAGAAATTTAGAAAAATTCTTAAATAAAAAAAATAAAAAAAATGATTCTAGTGCAAACACTTACACTAAAAAGAAAAAAAGTCTTGTCAGACCATTTAGCACAAGGCCAAAAAAAAAATATCTGGATAAATATCCAGACAAACGCTCGGGAAAAATCGCCATCCATGCTCTAGCTCATCACTAAGAGAACATTCTAAATCTAGTATCACTACTAGTCGCACTCAGAGAATAATCGCACTCTATAACGCAATGTCGACGTCCTAAGACATCTAGACATGCTAAAATCGCCAGGGAAAACTCTACATCGCGCAATGTCGACGTCCTGAGACATCCAGACATGCAAAAATCGCCAGGGAACACGTCAGCTTATCGCCAACTAAACACTCTGGTATATCACCAGAAAAAACTCGGCTCCTCGCCAAGAAAACACTCTGGTATATCGCCAGAAAAAAACCTCGGCTCCTCGCCAAGAAAACACTCTGGTATTTCGCCAGAAAAAACCTCGGCTCCTCGCCAAGAAAACACTCTGTAAATAGTCCTCGACTACACAAAGTCTGCGTTCTAAAAGAACAAACTCGCCATTAACATAGTGAGCAGCTATAAAAGCTAACAAAATCACTATAGGCACAGTGAATAGCTACAAAAGCTAAAATTCACTCTAAGCACAGTGAATAGCTATAAAAGCTAAAATTCACCAAACTGAATGATCCTGCTTCAAAAAGCAATGTTCACTAAGAACAGAATGATTAGTCCGCGCGCAACTAACATTCAAGGAAACATTCCCAGCACAACTATGTGAGACAGCAAGTCTCGAAATAGGACCTCCCTAAAGTCATAATCCTATATATGGGAGTCCATAAACAAAACGACTCAAAATCTCGCATTTTGAGCACATGCCCTCAGGCAACCAACATACACTGAAATATATACAGAAATATATACAGACATATATACAGGAGTTCAAATCCCAAACTCTTGGTTATGATAACTCCATACTGAGCTTGGTGAAAGCTCTTAGCAAAAGCTAATCAACTCTTCGGCACATCGCACCAAAGTGACAAATCTGCCTAGAAACATGAGCCAGAAAAGACGCCCTCCGTCATTCTTCAGGGTGGCTACACAGAGATATAAAACTTAACCAGCATTGCGCTTCTCCAAGTTGCATGAAGAACCCTCGTGTACTGGTCTCGCCCTAGAACAACAACGAAAAACATTCAATCCATCCCACATAACAGGAGACAAACACCTCACCACGATATACTGAATGGTGGAGACAATAAAATACAGAATTGGTGACCCTGGAGTCCACCAACAAAAGGGAGTAGATTATAGCATCCACTAAACTGAAACAGTGTCTACCACACCACCATAAGTCAAAAAAAATTTAAACGATAGGGTGTTCCGAAACACACTACTGCCAACAGCCTGTCACCACTAATAGGCTAATTGGAGCTGAGGTCGACTACAGTAGCTAGGCTCTCCTTTGGTTCAAATAGAAATAACCATTGGGTAACAAAACCCCTAAAGGTCCCAAAGGTCAAACGTTCACCCCCCATAGACTACCCTTCCAATCAGTCTGTTCCTCAGGAAGACTAACTCCCTGCCAAACGTCGTAACGGCATCTGTTAGCACCCGGTGCATCACAGCCTGTAAAAACAGATAACTCATGGGATACAACCTAACAGGTTTACAAGGTTGACTTAACCAAGCTTCTAACGAAATTTTTTAAAAAACGAAAATGAGCTTAAAAAGCTACATGAAGCAAAAATTGCTCAAATTTTTGGTGGCAACGCAACAAAACTGTTGAAGACGACAAGAGCTTTTCCAGCTTAATCAGAAACAAGAAGAAAAACATCGTTGACAGCTAAAATATTCGATCATGGTGTTAATCGTCTCTCCTAGACAATAGCCTCTTAGAGGAAACTGCTACAGGTATCAGGCATAACCGTTTTCTGTCAGCCCAAACTTCTAGATTACCTCCTGGAAATCTAAAAATTCGGTTAGGAATCTTCCTTCACTGCGCTTAGCCTCTCTTAACAAGGTTCTCATCTCGGTATCAGATTTTGATCATTTCTTTGTGAAACTACTGTCTTACTCTGCTCTCATCTCCTGTAAATGATCAGCCTTTAGTTCTCCTGCAGAACTTCAATTTTCTATCCATCTGATAGTAAACCGAAAAAACTCAACATACGCCTATGAGTCCATGCAAAAAAAAATTTAAAAAAAATTTGTGACTCAAAGGTAACGTTTAAACGGCCCTGAAAAAAAAAAAAATAGAAAATACCCTCAGTTTGTCAATTGAGAAGAAGATCTAAATCAAAATAATCCAAGTCTTAGACTTACTGGATAAACTAAACTCAATTTACTCTTAATTGCATCCAACATATACCTCTAAGGTAATAGAAATACACCCACTCGGGTAACAAACTTTGAAATTGCTCATAAAAATTTTGACTCTACATCACACTACACGAGCTACATCTTGCGCTTGTCCTAACTCAAGATCACCTTGGATTGCCTCTAATCAAAAATTTCGCTTCCAAGTGTCAAGAACTGGATATTATTTGGGGTCATAAGCAAATCAAATCCCGCGACCACCGACATACCAGTCTTATGATAAATCCTGAGTGTGACTCTTTCGCAAGCTCGCAAAACTGAGTCGATGCTAAACATCAACCACAATCAACCTAAGTTTGGGATATGGCCAATACCCAAAACCTTAGCATTAACTATAAAAGTAAGCTATCCTCAGCTCTACTTTTATAACAGTCAAAAAAAGACGAGGTCGTCACCTCTACAGAGCAACATCAAAAAAAATAAGGTAAAGCAATTAAGATAATGTAAATATAACCTATTCTTCTTCTGACAAACTTTCATTAGGGTTAGGTTCATTGAATGGTTTTAAGTCTTTAATATGCCATCGTCCTATTTTAGTCCCATCTAAATTAACTAAACCATAAACTAAGTCTGAAATCTTTTCTCTTATCACGCAATGCACATACTTAGGTACTAACTTAGATGTGAATTTATCAGCTGCACTGGAAAGAATTTTATTTTTTCGCCAAACGTGATCACCTATCTTAAAGGCGAAATCCCTTTTTCTAAGGTTGTAAGACTTACTGTTCCGTTCATAAGCCTTATGTATCCTACTACGCACGTCGGTGAAAATATCCTTTAAACCCTTTAAATTTTCCGCGTACGCACCCCTGTTACCCGGAATTATCTCGCTGTCAATATTGACGTCCAAATCTAAATTTTTATAATATGATCCAGATAGAGGTATATGTCTGCCGTAAACTAAGAAAGACGGTGTGAACCCGGTTACTTCGTGTCTTGCCGTATTTATCGCTTGTTGGATTTTGGAAATATTGTCATCCCAAGTGTCATGTGAATCCACGTAACTTCTTAAAGCGGTCCCGACTGTTCGGTTATTACGTTCCACAAAATTACATTGGGGAGAGTACACGGGATTAAAACGGATGTTGAAACCATAAGTTTCACTTAAGCTCTTAAAACTTTTAGAGGTAAACTGAGTACCGTTATCGCATATTAAGAGCGATGGAACACCGTGGATTAGAAAGACATTATTTTCCAAAATTCTCTCTATATATCCAGCTTTAGAGCTTTTCAAAGGAAATAGCATGGTATACTTTGTAAACCAGCAAGAAACCACGAGAAGCCATTTATTTCCCTTTTTTGAACGGGGGAATGGGCCTACTAGATCAGCTGCTATGACTTGAAAGGGGTAATTAACCGTTTTCTCTTTTCCCATCAGTCCCATAGGTAGTGCATTTGGAGATTTCTGCGCTCCACATACTTCACAAGTCCTCACAAACTTTACGATGTCAAAACGCATTTTTGGCCAATAATACTGTTCCTGAACCCTGTGAAGAGTTTTATAAAAGCCAAAATGACCAGAAGTAGGAGGAGTGTGACACAAGTCTATAATTTCCTCTCTCTGTGGTTTAGGAACTAGTATTTTCTACTCGGGTACATTAACTTTTAAAGGCAACTGGTTTGGGATAAACTTGTACACGAAATCATTTTTCCACTTTCCACTGCGGAAAATTTTCAGGAAATTCTTTAATTTGCTGCCGTAAATTGTCGTACCATGGGTCAATGCGATCTATGTCAACTGTATCAATTCTTACGCCAATCTCTGCATTAAGACTGTTTTCGTCCGCTGTATGATCTGGGATTCTTGACAAAGCGTCAGGAATAACATTGTGGACTCCTTTTCTATGAATTAAAGTAAATGTGTGTTGTCTCAGCCTAATCGCCCAACGCGCTAGTTTGCCACTAGGGTTTTTAATTGAATTAAGCCACAATAAACTATAATGATCTGTTATGACCGTGAAAGGAACACCTTCTATGTAAGGTCGAAACTTTTCGATGTTAAAGAGTACTGCTAAACATTCTTTTTCAACAACCGAGTAGTTACGTTCAGCCTTTGACAAAGTTCTACTGGCATACGCTATCACTCTTTCCTCACCATTGATTTTCTGTGTTAGGACGCCCCCTAAACCGGTATTAGAAGCATCACTAGAAATATAAAACTGTTGGGAAAAGTCTGGTTGGGATAAAATGGGAGCTGAAACCAATAGCTCTTTAATCTTTATAAAAGATTCTTCAGCTGCCTTTGTCCAATCTATCGATTCTCCTTTTTTTCGTCCTTTCAAAAGATCATTAATAGGCGACAACAGGGTAGAAAAATTCTCGATAAAACGCCTATACCATGAACACATTCCTACGAAGCGCTTAACTTCCGTAGTATTAGTAGGTCTCGCATAATTAACCATGCTTGCTACTTTATCCGGATCGGTACGCAAAGAATTTGAGCCTACAATATAGCCTAAAAACTTTAGAGAAGTTTTAAAAAAATCACATTTGCTCAAATTTATCGTCAGTCCGGCCTCTTTCAATTTATCTTTTACTTCCTTAAGTAAGCGAATATGCGATTCGAAGTCTTCCGATGTTACTAAAATATCATCTAGATAGGTAAAAATATGCGGCTCGTATTTCGGACCAAATATAGCGTCCACTAAACGTTGCTGAGTTTGAGCAGCGTTCTTTAGACCAAACGGCATAGTGACGAACTGAAATAGACCTCGGCCTACTACTGCAAAAGCGGTCTTTTCCTTAGAGGATTTGTCTAAAGGAATTTGCCAGAAAGCCTTTCTAAGGTCTATCGAGGATACATACTTAGCATTCCTGAGTGATGTCAAAATTCTGTCGATGTTCGGTAATGGATAGTTATCAAATTTGCTGACCTCGTTGAGCTTTCTTCCGTCAAAGCACAGACGATACTGTCCATCGGCCTTTTTCACCAATAAGATTGGAGAACACCAGGGACTGTTTGATTCTTCAATCACTCCGAGTTTCAACATTTCGTCTAACTCTTTATTTAATACTTTTGACATATAAGGAGACATGGCGAAGGGCCTTGTCTTAACCGGACTGGCTTCAGCCGTATCTATAGACATGGTGATTTTATTCGTTCGGCCTAACCTATCTTTACTACTTATTTCATTGAAAGAGCTTATTACTTTTTCTGCTTTTACGCGTTCCGTCCGCGAGAGATCATCTAGGGTACATAGACGCGAGAAAAGGTTTTCTAAAGAATTTTCTGAATAACAATCTTTAAAACTTGTTTGAGAGTTGACTTCCAGGGACTGTGGATACCACGAATTATTTTTAAAGTTTACTAGAATTCCGAATTTTTTGTGCAAAATCACATCCTAAAACCAAAGTATGTGATAGAGAAGGTACTACTAGAGCAGAGATTACTAAACAATGACCATTGCAGACTAGCGGCAACTCAACCGTACCTAAAACTTTTAGACGGCTGCCATCTGCAGTGGTAACACTTCTATTTTTGACGTGGCATATTTTTATACTTAAACGACTTAAAATTTTAATACCATTCTGACCTACAACGGAGGCATTTGCACCAGAGTCAAATAAAGCCGAGAAATGGGCACCTAATAGATTTATCTCGATATGCGGTCTGTTGTCTGAATATTTATGCACGAATAAAGGAGACATGTGACCATTTGGAGAAGCAGGAGTTTTAACTTGAGAAGGAGAACTTTTTATTAGACTTTAAAAAAAATCTGAAACTTTTTGTAACCATTTAGTCCAATCTGATCTATTGGAATTTTTTTTTCCATCCGTGTTCCTAGAACGTTTTGGATCAGGGGCTTTACTGCGAACGTGAGCTTGTGACTTAGCCGAATGATTAGAGGCTTTTTTGTTGGACTTAGTATATCCGCCTCGGTAATATACCGTCCTTACTCGTTTTTTGTACATTTGGGGCATGATGCTAGTCTCACACCAGTTGTTCCACATTTGAAACAAAATACCCTCTTAGGTGCTGTACAACTTTGGTAAGTGTGATTCGGACCTTCGCAATTCCAACACGTGGAAATTGCCTTAGGTAAAACCGACTTGTCATTCACTTTAGCTGCAGTGTCGCTAATTTTAGAATCACTATCTTTTCTTTTACCCGTTTTCCGGTTACTCCTAGAGTTCCGATTTAAATTCCCATCTTTATTTGTCGAGACTCCACTTCGGCCATTTGGATTATACTTTACTTGATGTACATTAGTTTCGCCCTTTGGTCTGCTCTTTTCCAACAAATAATCGGACTCTTCAAGTTTTCTACATAACCCGGCGAGTTCGGCTACCGAATTAATATCTAGTAGAGCTAACCGATTGACGAAGCTAGGCAGAACATTCCTACGTATAAATTTAACTTTGGTACTTTCCAGAGGCTTGGTGGATAACCTGCCAAATAAAGATTCCATGTGGGCAATAAAAATCACAGTGGACTCATTCTTCTTTTGTAGCCTCCTCTTTATTTCCTACCACAATTCTTCATCATCATCACAGTGCAAGAAGTCCTTCTTTAGCCTATCTACCAAGGAATGCCAGTCGTTGACACTTGATTTTATGCTCCTAAACCAAATGAACGCATCGCCAGTGAAAAATTCAACAGCAGAGCTGAAAAGTTCATCTTCCGATACTTTCCTAGCTTGTGCTATTTCAGTCAGCCTCTCCAAAAAAGGATAGAGTCTCTTTGAGTCTCCATTAAATTTCAATTGCCATTCGCTGACAGGAATATTTCTGGCTGCGCAATTCACGATTGGAGCTGGCACGTTTATGACTGGGGTTGTAATAGGCAGCTGTGGTAACTCATGACCAGGAGCTATCTTTTCTGCAAGATTTGCTTCCATGAGTACACACGTAGCTATTGTTTCTTGAACATATTTGGAAAACTTCGACGCTTCCTCTTCGTCATCCGGCATGGGAATTCTTTGTACGCGACCCGCTACATGCGATAAACGTGATTTAACCCGGTGTACAAGTGAATCATTTGGATCGCCGTCATAACTATCGATTAAGTTTTGGATAGAATTTAAACTCTTTTCGATACCAGCCGTTTCTTCTGTAAAAGACAGGGTGTCATCCCCTATTTTTATCGTTTTTTTTCTTTTTTTTTTTTTTTTTTTTTTTTTTTTTTTTTTTTTTTATTTTTCTTTTTTTTTTTTTTTTTTTTTTTTTTCTTTTTTTTTTCCCGGCTCATTAATTTCTTTACTTAAGATCCTCGTTAGAATCTTTCTTTTATCCGCGTCCGGACGTTCTGAGAAAGTACGACGGATTTTCAGTTCATAGTCTAATTCATATTCCAGTAGGTGATTGACTTTAAAATTGAAGGCTTCCATGATAAATGAATACTATTTAAAAGAACTGTTTAAAAAGTCGTGAAAATATTTCTCCTGTGCTCCCAATAGTCTAAATAAAAAATATGTAAAGGCACTTAAAATATGTAAACTTCTTTACTAAACATTAAAAAAATCTTCGACAATTTCAAAAAAAATTTCTAAGTATCGCCTTGTATTAAAATTCTTTTACTAAGATCTTAAGAATTTCCTATAAAAAATCTCCAAGTACCGTTTCGTATAAACAAAGTATTTTTAATATTCATGCAAAATATAGGTGAGAAAAAAGAACAGTTTTTTGTTTCGGTTACTCCGTAAAATAAATCTACTGCAAAAAATTAAAGTAAACCAGCACATCTGCTAATCTGAACTATAAAGCTAGCTGTTAAGAAAAAAGTAGGAATCTCTTATCTTAGAGTCAACAACAAAATTCAAATATCTAACTCATATCATCAGATAAATTGAAATAAAAAATTCTACAAATTTCCTGCTTTTGTCTTACTGCTATAGTGTAGTTTCTTTTAATAAATATTATGAAATAAAATTATCTGCAAAGTTAGAGATTTTATTTTGTTCGAAAGCTAGTACACTGAACCCTTTTTTAAAAAAATAAAATTCCAAAAGCCCCGCGTTGACAGCGCTATTTTGTATCGTGTGAAAAAATTGTTGCCCCAAGCTTGAGCA
>JAHKBH010000533.1:0-35713 GCA_019049505.1 Pachyrhynchus sulphureomaculatus
GCTCACTTGGGCACGATAAGATATTAGGACGGAACCAACCATTTCAACCGTCCAACAGATACCTAAAGTTTTTTGGGGAAAGTTTTTTTGATGTATCCAAAGCCTACGCCGCGTCAGGCGGAACGTCTATCTTGAAATGATTCGGAACGGCACCCACTCATGATTAAACTGTACAATCTTTCGACTATGACAGGACTCTTTCAGGTCAGCGTCGCAAGGTATGAGGTCCTCACCGATTAATCAAAGTGCGGTCACCCCTTCTTCATCTTTTCCTCTGCCGAATTCCAAGTCTGATCAAATACTTCTCCTTTAATGGTCAATGAACCTGCTATTATCAACGATTTGTAGATAGAAGTAGGCCGCTTATTACTGCGAACGCCACACTTGTTGACCCAAGCCATCGTTGCCGCGATGGAAACGGAACATACCCCCATGCCCACCTTCAACGTTCAGGGCTTTTCCGCATCCAATGGGCATACACCTATCAAATAACCTGGGAATTCCAGTACGACAAACAGCTCGTCTAGAAAGACCAGGTCTGCACTGCCATACCAAGAAAGCTAAGCAACTGCTGAGCAAATTATCCCAATTATAAGTCGCTCCAGCAAGTTGCCCACCAAAACCAAAGCTCATGGGTCTATACAACACACAATGTGAAGGCAAAGGCCTTACTTACGCCTGCCCTACGGGTGCCAGCTTCTCTCAAAGACAGGGCGAAGCAAGGTCCACGTAGTGCAAGAATAACGCCTTGAGGATGATCACAGGAGCCCCTTGGTTCATGCGATAAATAACCGAATTACACAGAGACCCTCGGCGTGCCAAACATAAAAGCAGACATGAGACAAACTCAAATGAGTTCCTGGCCAAGCGTCCCAACATTCGCAATCCAATCACTCAGGGATGCCTTCCTAACCCTCCCCCATACCCGCAACCAATTCCCGAGATCCGCAGACCCTCTCTCGGACAAAGACGATGGCCCTCCCCAACCCACCATGATAGAAGAATGTAAAACTGGGTTAAGTTAACAGAGGCCCTACATTAAGTTAGGTTTCGTTAATAATCATATTAAAAAACACATTTCCTAGGTTAAGTTTAGTTTAGGAACACTATTGTAAATACTTAGATTAAGTTAAAATAAGTATACTTTCTCACCATGTTAGAACAACGTTTATTTAATAAAGTAAGAGGCTATGGACTTTCTTGTAAGTCAATAAAGAAAATGAAAATGAAATATACTAGAGTGGCTTTCACAACTGCGGGAACGCCAAACCCTATTGAAAATGTTTCGGTCTCTTGTAAAGACTCAGCACTTTCGCGATATTAGTTAAATTTGGAGATCATTGTCATAGTATGCAGAAAAATCTCGTCGACAGCATGCTTCGAAGATGTCAGGCGATTATTGATGCAGGAGGCGAGTTGGACAACTTACTAAGGCAATTGTGCCGTAGTTAGAACATCAAAGAATACATTGATGGCAAAAAATGTTCTCGAATACATTTTTTTGAGAATACAAGCGGTCACGTTCTTACTTGACAGACTATACTATCAACATGGTCACAACAATTTTAAGAAACTACCTACTGAACGGATATTAATTAATGAATGTTCTTGTCTGAAAACTAACTTTTGTGAATTGCTAATTTCTTACTCTAAATTCTGCATTTTAAAGTTGAAGGAAAATTTTTAAAATCTTCCAAAAGTGACGTCTTCGTAGCAGCCAACAGGACTTTCTCCTGTTCTAAAAATACCTGTCTTTTATCAGGAGTAATATTTTTCACATCAACTAAAGAGGACTTTGTGGTGATATTTAGGTAAACAAATGGGTACTGTCTAAAGTTAAACTGCTTGTATATTTCGTTGACTAGTTTTATTAATTTTAACGGTTCGCACGGACGTTGGTTGATGTAGTAAAATTGTCGGTCTGTAGAACTACGTCCACTACCTGAAACAAACACACAATGCTTAAATGCTTTGGAGATAAAAGAGAATAGTCTTATATACATATACATATATATATATATATATATATATAATATATATATATATATATAATATATAAATATATATATATATATATATATATATTATATATATATATATATATATATATATATATATTATATATATATATATATGAGATTACTACATTTTCTTCACTTTTGAAGTCGCTAGAGTACAAAAAATATAGTTTTGCATTTTCATTAGTCAGTCTGCGTAACCCACTGGCACAATCATTCGCACATATATTCAAGGCATTCCACAGTGTTTGGTACGATGTTTTCTTGGGATTGGTTTATGGTTCTTGTGTTTCCTCAAAGAGGATTCTTTACGAGTGACAGTCGACGGATTTCATTCTAAACACCCTCACTATCAACACCGGTGAGTCCCAAGGCTCTGTACTGTCTCCTATTACCTTTCTCGTTTATATTACGATTTGCTGGAAAGGACCAGGAATCTAAACTACAGCTTTGTAGATGACAGTATGCTTATTTTCTTCATTCACTTTGAACTCTTGAGAAATTTTATCTTGGGGTGATCATAACCAAGTAGAAATTTAACCCTTCAAAATCTTAAACGGAAGTCTTTTATAAAAGTTAACGTTGTTCAACATAAACAAAAAAAAAATTCTTCAACATGCACAGGGACAATATTGAAAACAATGCAACAGTGATGATGTTTTTTGGGAACCATCTGGATTCGAGAACTGACGGATTCACAAATAATCCTATCTGCTCTGGACTAAGCTGAGTATGTTATGCTCTACTTAAAATTAAAAACAGGCCCTACCTGTTAACACACTTACTGAGTTTTTTTACTTTGTGCTAGCTTATCATTACTCACTTACAACATCATGCTCTGGGTTCAAGGAACATTGTGTTTGTAAACACAGACAATGTATAATTTCAGAAATATATAATTAGATTAATATTCGATCTGAGAAATTTTGAATCGTAAAGAGGAAATTTAAAGACCTCAAAAAATTAGAGACTTTGAATAATTTATCGATAACTTTCTTACCATGTACAACACTAGAAATTAAAAAATCAAAAGCGAAAGGCAGTTCCTCCCCTGGTACAAACTTAATTCCATATTCTTCAAGAAATTATTTTCATCTGGTTCGACCAATTCTACATCAATTACATGATTGACAACTGTTTTACACCAAAAAACGCTTAATCATTATTATTTTCCTTAACCGATTTTGTGAACCTTCTGTTGAAACAACTGTAGTTTTGGACCCTTTTGCTTGTTGTATTGGTACAGTTATATCTGAAATATAAAAAATTCCCTTATAAATATAAAGGAAGCAAGAACGGAGTTTACTGATAGAAGCGAAAGCATAGTAAACATAAAACACAGTAATGACAGTCTGACACAGCACTATTGATCTCAAGGGGTTTCGAGTTGTAATGATCATATGACCTGTCGCTATTATTGTTGGTCTGATGCCCGCGAGTTTTTTTAAAATATTCACATTCCTTCTTTCAAGAAAAATCTTATTTTTGAAGAATAATAACGTGTCAAGTGCAAATTGAACTTGCGCAATTAGTGTTCCATACATTGATTGCTTTTAAAATAAAAATTTTGTTACGGAGGTATAAAATGATCAGTGACTTCAAAAACACACCCCAAATGAGTTTTTAACAAAGCTTGTATCCAACCTTTACTGTAAAAAAACTGATAACCTTGAAATTTTTGTTGTTTTTTATATACCAGATAAATTATTAAAGGTTAATGCACTCATGGATAATTTTCGTTCAATCTACACACCGTGGAGAATACTTCAGAATTTTTTTCAAAAATTTTTTGTATAAGTACTTTTCGAGATAAGGCGGGTGGACAGCGATTTTTCGCGATTTTTTAAAAAATAATACAAGAAAAGTGCGGGCAAGTATTACATTAATATATATATTTTTTATCGTGTTTTCACAAGCTTTCATTTGTCCACACACACTTGATTACCTAGTAAAAAAATTTTTTTTTCACTTCCGATTTCACCCCAAAAACTAACCCTTAAGTCAAAATTTAACTTTCAAAACTACATGGCTCTGATGAGGCCATCAATTCCTATATTATTACCAAATTTCAACTTTCTATGACAAATATTTTCGGAGAAAATCGGGTGTGACAGACGGACAGACAGACAGAACAGACACTAAAAAGATATTACAAAAACAGGGAAAAGGCAAAAAATACAAGGGAAAAAATATATTTTGGCTTCAATGCTTTCTGCACGTTATTCATTTAAATATCTCATTGTTGAATTTATATTTCTCAACTATTAGAGATATTGTTCGAGGTGAAAAAAAACAAGTGGAATGATACAACCAATAGTTAACAACAATAAAAACATAAACTGTTTTACAAATAAAATGTACCTCTAACATGAGAACACAATTATCATAATCTTTATATAATATATTGCACGATAGATATAAAGAATTATGAATAAATTACCTTTTAGGATCCTCCTTTGGAGATACCACATATATTTTTATAAAGCACTAACCGCACAACAAAAACTTCCTCGACATCTGTTTAGTGTTCATACGGAACATCTGTAAGATCGCTTCGGTTGTCCGTCTGTCTGTCTGTCACACCCGTATTTCTCTGAAAACTATTTCACGCAGAAAGTTGAAATTTGGCACTAATATAGGAATTGATGGCCTCATCAGAGCCATGTAGTTTTGAAAGTTAAATTTTAACTTAAGGGGTTAGTTTTGAGGGATGAAATCGGAAATGCAAAAAATTTTTTAACCAGGTCATCGAGTGGAGTGTCAAATGAAAACTTGTAAAAAGACGAGTTGAAAAACATATATAATGTAATACTTGCCCACACTTTTTCTTTGCATTATTTTTAAAAAATTTGCGAAAAATTTCGCTCCCCCCCTTATCTCAAAAAGTACTGATCAAAAATTTTGAAAAAATTCTGGAATATTCTCCACAGGGGTGTAGATTGAACGAAACTTATTACCATAATAATTTATCCATTCTATAAAAAAAACAAAAATTTTAAGGTCATCAGTTTTCAGTAAAGATTGGAAAAAAAATCTTTGTTGAAAACTTATTTGGGATGTTTTGTTGAAAGCATTGATCATTTTATACTTCCGTAACACTAACTGCGCAAGTCCAACTTGCACTTGATCGGCTATTAACTCTAGTTTTAATATTGTTTACTACCTTTGGATGAATTTCAACAAATAAAAATTTTTTGTGAGAAGTGTGTTTTACTTATAATTATTTATTTTCAATTATAACGTCAAACGAGTCATTTACCTATTTGAAAATTATTCATAATGAATTTCAGAGCATGTTATAAAAAAAATTTTCCTTGAGATCCAGATGTAAACACAACCCGCCCACGTGTTGGCAGCCATGTTGTTGGTATGATAGGGGAAAGTATGTGTGATAAAAAAATAAGACCTAAAAATTTTCTTGAGCGTATCGTTTATGTTTATTGTGCACCCCCATTTAAAACTGTGGAAACTAATATTAATTTTCTTCTCATATTATCGGCTCTATATGTAATACTCTGTAGAGATATTTCAAGCAGTTTTATATATGTAATAAATTAAATTACTTACTTAATCCCATTAGGTAATAAGCAGTAGGCATACAGTAAATTACACATTTTGGCAAATTCCTTTTTTAAATTTTTCTCAAACTCTTTTTTCCTAACGGGAAGCGTGGAAAATAAATTCCTTAAAGTAACGGTACCTTGTACCTTGTAATCGTGCAGCGGTTTCCAAATCAATAATATGCCATCATGATCATACCTAATACAGATAAAGATACTCAAATACAAGTCAATCTAGCAGTTCGAGGAATCTGTACAGTGTTATCTAATAAAGACTAAACAGGACATTTATTTCAGTTACATATATAACTCGGCCTTATTTACAGTCAGTCAAGACCATGTCGCCTATAAGTTGTAGTTTGTCTTTTAGGTTATTGTTGGCACCCCTGCAAGCAATACTTTGGTTGGCCATCCCAGTCGCCCGATGCAAAACCCAATCGAGAACATTTGGTCATACAACAAGCAGAAACTTCATAGTAATCAATGTGTTACACAGTTAAAGCAAGTGTCACGACAATTCAGGCAATTTAGAAATCTTCACGATGAGAATAAGTGGAAAAATCTTGTCAAAAAATAATTCCCCAAAAATGCCAAGAAATCATCGGGGACTGGACAAACTACTGAAATTATTAGCATTTTAATGGCAAACAATGTAAAGATTTTGTAATAAATACATTTTTGAACGAACAATGCGCGAAACATTCTTTCTTGACAGACTGTAATCTTCGCCAGATCATCTGCAAAATTAGAACAAAAAATGGTTTAGAAAAATTCAGCAAAACATAATTTTTAATAAATTTTTTGTTATGAAAATGTCCATTTTACCTAATTTTGGTTGCATCTCTCTGCTGATTGAAGTTTGGTAATAATTTCTACATGAGAAAGTGCACACAATGAACTCAAAGCTTCTCCTCTGAAACCCAGGGTTCCAATATGTTCAAGATCACTAAATTCTCGAATTTTAGAATGTATAATGCTTTAGTGCTAAAATTGGAAAAAGACATTTAATTATTTTAAGAATTTCAAATAATAATATATTTATTTTACTTAGGGTATAAAGCAGGTAATCATTTTGAAGAAGGTGGAATAATAAAACCTTTGTCTAATTAATTGTGAAAAAATGAATATTTTATTTGGTTGTATGTATGTTCCATTAAATTTTTTGGCTTTAAATGCATAATAATCAGTAATTTATATAAAACTTAGGCAGTTTTACTCTTTATTTGTATTTTATTTATATTTTCCAGTTTTATCAAAACAAATTAATATATTTAGCATCTTACTTAATGACTGAAAAATTTGCTTTTTGAACCCCTGATCCATTATCACAACACTTCAAGAAGTTCAGAAACCATATTCGTTTAGATGGATATCAATTCTGTCCAGCACCTGCATCCACTGAATTCTCCAATAATTCTTTCATAGCAACTGCTAAGCTCAACACCACCTAATTGTAAAAAAAATAGATGTTAATCAACTTATTTTGTATGTGGTACATTTGTACACTTTGTAGTAAAGTTTATGGTTTTAGTAAAAACATAGAAAAAGGTATCAAACAAATCACGCAAAACAGATGCTCCCAAAAAGTTACATATTATTTAAGAGGAATTCTTAAAATTACTCCAATATTCTTCATCATAGGGCCCCATTTGACGAGAGGTCAATAGTAAATGCTGCTCAGGGAGTCTATTGAAGATATGAGCACAACCACAAGAGAATTAAAAAGATTCTCCGTGCCGGGTTCATCGTCCAACTGGCACCCCAACAAACTTTTTACTCTTGTGGTTGTGTTTATTTACCTTCAAATATTTTTCTGATTTTTTCCTTAAATTTGCTCTCTATTTTAATATGATATTTGTAACTTTTACAATCAAGTAAAAAAACCAGTAAACTATAATTTTGGAAGAACTACATTAATGTTTAAATTTTTCTGACCTGTCCTGAACATATTTTATGTATCGTCCTCTTTAGCTATGGGTTTAATTTCCTTATTTTCTTTGTGAAAGATCGTTTGATGGGTTTCTTCAGGTAAATCCATTTTAACCTCTAATACTTAGAATTAATAAATCAAATATTAATCTATTGCGTATTTATTTATCCAATTCCTATTCCACCCATGTGGAAAATGTAAAGTTTTATTTTATGTTCATTTCATTATTATTCTTTTTATTTAAAACCACCCAGTTGGTTTAAATCACCGCCAAAATGTAAAGCAGAAAACAGGTAAATGACAAACACTAACGGGTTTTTGTACGAGAATGATAAAGACCCTGCAGATGGTAAAGAAGTCATTTAACTTGGAGGTGCCAATGTAATAAACTTTAAAATTTACATATTTTCCTTCTCATATTGGCAACATAGCCCATTTTTGCTACGAGCAAACACAAAAATTAGGACTTTTTTTTACTAAAAAATGAAACTGGTTCAACTCTTTACTGCTATATTCAAATATTTCAAAACATATATTGGTTTTTTACAATACCCATAAAAACAAAAACCTTCGATAAAAAATCCGACTAGGTTTCTTTAATAAGTACCATTACCGAAAAAGGGGAGTAGGAACACAAAAGTCAAAATATGTTTATTTTGATTTATGTCAAAGGGTTTTTCTATTTAAAGAACCCGTGCGCATGCAATGTATTTCTATCCCCCTTTAATAACATAATATAAGATAAGATAAAAAATACACTCAGCTAACAATTGTTCTTTCAACGGCAGGTACTATAAGTGTCATTCTTTGTTCAGATTTTCAGAAATCCCAATGTTTTTTTAAAAATCGGTTTTAAAATCAAAAATTATCATATTATGTTCCAATACTGTTATTGTTGAGAATTTTATGTTCCTAACTAAAATAAAATGACAGGGATGTCACCTTCAGAGGTAACATATTACCATATTAAATTAAAAATAACTTCAATATGAAAGGGGGATTAAAGACTTGTTTTCATTTTTAGAGGCGGTTACAGAAAGAATTGATGTCGCTAATTAAAGATCCTCCACCTGGGGTCTCAGTGGATGCAGAACAAGCTGACAAAACCTTTTACAGTGAGTATATAATATACAAGGGCAGGGCATGAAATTTTTTTTTTTTTCATAATTTTGTGTAATATCTAGTCACAAAAATATTGATAAAACTTTTTTAATAACAGTGGGAAGTACCCACTAAGTTTTTAACATTTTACTGCAACATCCATAATATGTGTGACTCTAGCAGATGCTAGAGATAAATGTCATAGAAATTTACATTTGGGGTCAGTTGTGATAAAGAAATCTAATAATTGAAAAGTAAATCATAAAATTCATTTAAATCATATTTAACTAGGACTAAAATGTCCTTTATGTGGTGGGACTACCTTCTTTATGGTCACTTAATGAAGGAACAACCTCCGAATCATTGTGAATTTTTTATGCCATGGAAGAAAATATTTAAGATATCTATTTAAAAAGTAATTTTTAATTTTGGTATTACAAAATGAGGGTACCAATAAAAAATCTATAAAAAAAGGTTGGTTCAATATAATACTCGAATGTGTAGAAGAGTATAAAAAATGACTCAGAAAAAAAAGTTTTTGATAAATTTAAGGTTATGATTTCTCAGTTACCCCATAACTTTTATTAATTGAGGTATATTTTGAGGTAAATCTAGACATAATATTTTTTTTAAAGAAACTTTACTATAAACGGAAGACCTGCTATGTCACCATTCTTAGTTTATTTTAGAATATAGAGCTTAAAATGGATAATTTTAACTGAAAAATGGTTCAAATTTGTGAAGCAACCCCTCCTTTTGAGGAGTCATCGGAAACATTAATCATTATAGTAAAGAAGTATTTATTTTTGACATGGTGGCAAATAATCTACTTTGATATGTACATTCATTATATCATAGTGTTTTTTTTTTTTTGAAAAGTAAATATTACCTTTTGAAAATTTATTTTTTAGATGGACAATCCATATGGAAGGTGCAGCAGGCACACTATACGAAGGTGAAAGCTTTCAGCTGCAATTTAAATTTAGTAACAAATATCCTTTTGATTCACCAGAGGTAGGAATAAAAATAGTAATAATATTAATAAGCATGACTGAACTCGAAGTTTCATTTCCAAAAGATAGTTATCTGCTTCTGGTCAAGCTCAATTTACAAATTTTAACAAGAGAAATTACTTTATTGAGTTTGATTCTTAATACAAAGACAATATAATACAAACAGATAACTATTTACCCTTTCAAGGAGTAACTAGCAGATTAAATTGGAGGAAGCACATTGTATGTAACTAAGTGCAGTCATAAATGTTGTAATAATGTTAATTTTTCTTTTTCTAACTGTAAAAGATATTTTAATTTACACATTTTGTAATAAATTCTACATATTATTAAAATATGGAGTTCCACTTAATGACATTGTGCGACCATTGTTGTAGCAAAGAATTTACCCCGAACTTTTGGTTGACCAAAATTTCAATGGAGTCGGGCAATTTAATAGGAATAATTTTTCATTTGTGCTGCAATTATATTCTAAAGAGCTTGTTGGTCTCTATTGGAGTGCTTTCATGGTATTTGGTGCCTATTTTATTCTAATAATGAAAATTTAATAGTCTATTATATATTTTTGTTGAACACTATATCTGCTTTATCAAAACTTCTAAATACATAGTCTTAAGATATGTGAAAACATCAAATAACATAAGATAAACTCTAAATAAGATAAAAATAGTATTTTATAATGTATGTTCTAAGAAATATAACTTATCTGTATAATTATTGTTGTCATAAATCTTAGAACTATGTACGAGGTGTGTTTAAGGGTTTGAAAATTTTTAATAATTTTTATGGAGCTGATAAATTATTAAAAAAACATTTTTTGAGTCTGTAATTTTCTGATATATATCTTAAGTCTACAAATACAAAAAAAAATTACATAATTTTTTAATAGATTTTTTATAAGGTTTTTTTTGCAGCCTCATGGAAGCTGTTTTGAAAATTTTGTCTTCTGGCGTGCACAATTGCGGCTCACTGGAACGTCTGAAAAAAATATATATCCTTAGGAAAAGTATGACTATGGCCCCATTATAGACTACAATTATTTTATTTGAGCTCGAGCAAAAATTCGCAAAATGTGGACCTCCAAAGCTGGTGTCTTAAAAATATCATTTTTTTTTCATAAAAAAAAAACATTAAAAATTCAGGAAAAAATTAACCAATCTTTTTTATTCTAGTTTATACTAGGGCTATTATTGTGTAGAACATATTAAAATTTCAGACTGATCGGTTAAATGATTTTTAAGTTATCATGCACGCCGCACAAAAACGTCGTCTTGAGAAAAACGCGAATTGTCAAACAAATTTTCACATATAAATCTACTTACGTTTGATCAGCTATGCCTGCTGTATACAAAATTCCTTCTGACTCCTCATACGCCTCGTTTTCAAGGGTTTTTTCATCTCTCCGTGCGATTCTGGTTTTTCTGACGGCATCGGTGAGGTTGCGTTTTTAATCCGGTCTCGGCGGCGTCTTCCCTTTGAGGCGCTCGACTTTTCTAGTATCGACAAATGTTATGGTTCTTTATTCAAGTGATAAAACAAGCCGTTTTGGGATATATCATTTTGGGCCTTATCTGAGCATTCCAAGATTAGGGGGTTGCAAAATCAACGTTAATGGCTTTTATTCGACTCGCCCGATAGAATGAACAACTAGGCAGATGGTTACTTGACAGGTCGAAGTTTCTGGTCGCTCTCTTGGTCTAACAGCTTAAAATACATTTTGTGAAATTTTAAATAAAAAAATGTCGGCGCTACACTCGTTCCCCTTCGACCCTTTTAAGGAGAATTGCGATGTACACGATTACCGGGAGCTGGATCATCTAAAATCAAAATTTCGAGCGAAGGATTTAAAAAAAAAAATCATCAAATAAGATTGGTTTTAAACAAAAAAAAGCGAAAAAATTATGTTTCCGCGTTTTACATTTTTGCTAATTAAAAATAAAGTTCTTGATAAAATCAAAATGCCTTTATTCAAAGACAAGCAATATGTATAGACAAAATATGTACCAAATTTTATCAAAATCGGTTCAGTAATTCTTGAGATATCTTGCACACCGTTAAGCGGTTTTTAAGAAAAAGTAGTTTTAAAGTTCAATCAAGTTAAAAAACAGTAATACAAGAACAAATTCTTACCTGTAAATGAAACATGGACTCCAGGACCATATACTGAATCTTTATCAGCTATTTAAGTTTCTAGAATACTAATTTGTTCTTGTTCTTTTGTACTTTGTAGCAATTGTCGCTCGACCCGGTCAACTAGTTTTTCCGTCCACTTTAGCTTCGTAGTCTTGTAGATTTCGGCCACAATGAACTCCCATAGCTGTCATTATATTTATTAAAGCCAATTAAAATATAAACTTTAATAACTGCTACGACTGAATTGCTACAAGTGAACTATACAATGTTACTGAACAAACTCCCAATGTTGAATACAGAACTTTTGAATAGCAGATGTGAATGCCTCGTCCCTCCTAAGAAGGACAATTGAAGAATCTCTTTTTATAATATCTTAAAAGAAAAAGTTTAAAATACATTAAAATCGAGTTAAGGTCGGCAAAGGCTGACCTGAGAGCAGCTGTTCGCTACCTGCTCCGAAAACTCTACATAACTCGTCAAACCTCAATTTTTAACCGATTCTTATGAAACTTACAGAAATATTCTTGAGATATCATACCAAAAGAAAATGTAGAAATCCAAAAATTATTTTTTTTTACCTAGATGATTAGGTATATCCCTTTAAATGCTTTAAGAAAGAACGGGAGTCGCTCGAAGATGGCGCAAGACCAATACAAGTTCGACCGACGCAAACGTTTCGGAAATTCGTCATCTGCTGCATGCATCCTGCATGCAGATCGCTGGTAGAAAAGCTTAACATCTCTAAATCAAGTGTTTAAGCCATTGTCGGGAGTGTTTTCAACAAGAGGTAAATGTGTACGAAGTTTGTTCCCCACAACTGGACACCGAAACAAAAAACGACAGCGGTTGGACGCCAGCCGAAACTTTAACGAAATGAAAAATGCGGACGAATCTTTTCTGCAGAAAATAATCACTGGCGATGAGACGTGATGTTTGCCAATACGAGCCTATCACAAAACGGCAAAGTGCTTATTGGCTCGGTAATATTCGCCTAGACCTAAGAAACAGCTGTTGACAATGCCATGAACTAAGACGATGCTTGGCGCATCCACAAAGATTTTGTTCACGAGGGCACTACAGTGAACGCCAGATGCTACGTGGGTGTCATGAAGCGACTTTTCAAGAGGATTCAGCGATTTCGATCAGAACGATGGAAGGTAAAGGATTTATTCTTGCTTCATGACAACCCGCCTGTCCACACGGCTAGGATTGTGGTGCAGTGGTCGTGAAAAACAAGGGTCAGTACTCCACCACTCTCCCTATTCGCCTGCTTTAGCCCCAGTGACAGGCAGTCCTTTTTGGATAGACAGTGTACATGTTTTCTTCTCTTTTATAAATAATTTATATTTTGTATACAGAAAAAGTCATAAAACTTCTTCCAAATAACAGCAATTATTATTTTCTAAAGGCTTATTTAAAATAATACAAATAATTCAATATTATTATATATTTTTTATGTTGACATATCACATTAATTTATTGTTATTAAAAACCAGTTTCAGTTATTATTTTAATTGTACTAATTAAAATATATTTATCAGCTTTTTCTTCATAAAATAATCAGAAAAAATGATGTAAGTTTTAAGTAATTGAATTATAATATATTATATATACTTTAAAGACACTTAATCAATGTTTTAAAATAAATAGATTATTTCGCTTAGATCATTGAGAGATGATTAAAAATGGAGGTATAACCATGTGGAGAACAATAACTAGCTTAATTAATAATTGTATATCACAAGGAAGAACACCTACCGAATGGAAAAAAAGTTACATTTCATCAATCTATAAGAAAGGAAATAGAAAAGACCCTAATAATTATAGAGGTATATGCGTTACAAGCACTATGAACAGACTGTACGGCAAAATATTGCAGAATAGAATAACAGAAACAATTAAAGGAAAGATATCCGAAAACCAAAGCGGATTTACTCCGGGCCGGTCGTGTATAGAGAACTTGTTTACTTTACAACAATTGATAAAAAAGAAGATCCAAAAAGATGACGAAATACATATGACCTTTATAGATCTTAAGAAGGCATACGATAGTGTACCGAGAAATAAACTTTGGCATGTCTTGAGAACAGTAGGGATAAAAGAAGGGATGATAACAACAATAAAAGAGTTATATAATGAAAATATAGGATATGTGAAACAAGGACGCTATCTCTCGGAAGCTATCCACATACCAAAAGCTCTAAGACAAGGGTGTTGCCTTTCACCAATCTTATTTAATACATTTGTAGACAACGCTTTAAAGAAATGGAACCGCACTTGCCAAAGCATGGGCATCCCCATTAGTGATAAACACCTATTATCGTTAAACTTTGCAAACGACCAAGTAATAATAACACAAGATGCATTCGATATGGAATATGTATTGAAGAGATTATACACAGTCTACAAGGAATGGGGACTAGAGGTGAGCATTGAAAAAAAAAAAACGGAGTATATGGTTTTGAACTCGGAAATAGAATTTGAGGTCTTAATTAACAACGATACACATGTCAAACAAGTCAAGGAATTTAAATATCTAGGAGTACTGATTGACAACAAAAATGGTATAGGTAAAAAGGAAATACAGAATAAAAATACAAAACGCCAGGAGGATCATAGGAGCTCTTAACTTAAGATGGTGGGATCAAAACCTAACTATACAAAACAAAAAGAGAATTGGAAGAACAATGGTACAATCGGTTTTAAGTTATGGTAGTGAACTGTGAGTAATGAAAGAACAGGATAAAAGAAAAATAACGACGATAGAGATGGATTACCTGAGAAGAAGCGCTGGAGTGTCCAAATTCCAACACATAACAAACCAAGAAATACGCAATAGAACAGCAGCAACAGAAACAATTATACAAAGAATAGAAAATAGAGGATTAAAATGGTTTGGACACCTACTCAGAATGAACGATACAAGATGGCCCAAAAGGCTCTGAACATGGAAACCACCGGGAAGAAATAAAAAGGACGACCACGTAGATCCTGGAATAAAGATATGAGACAAGCCGTGAGGTCACGAGGAATGGATGAAGAGATGGCGGACGATAGAGAGGTTTGGAGAAGGCGAATGGGAACACAACACTTAGTTGTATAATTGTTATATATTACTTGTATATGTATACAGTTAAACCCATATATATATATATATATATATATATATATATATATATATATATATATATATATATATATATATATATATATACAGTAATAATACCCCGCTTTACGCGAGGGATACGTTCCGAAAAAAATCGCGTTAACGGAAATTCGCGTATATCGAGGTTTATGATTAAACATAGTCAAAATTTAATACAAAAAAATACAAATCATTTTAATCAATCACTTTAATTCTAAGAACACTTTATGCAATACATACTCTTATTTTTTACGGAAAAAAATACATCTATTGTCTTTTGGGTAACGTTTTGTTTACGTTCTTGTAAAATACGTTCATAACACCCAACACTGTTTTTAATTGTTTGACACACGGTCAAGACACGGTCATCATTATTGTCTATACTCTGCAATATGTCCAAACCTGAATAAATTTTTGAAAGTGCATTTTGTATTTCCCCTGAAGATAAAACTTTCTCTTCTACTTGTTCTTCCTCATCGTAGATAGGATTATTCTGTAACTCGATCAGATCTTCATTGCTAATAGGATCGTCGTGCGTTGCTACAAGTTCTACGAGATCTTCTACCGTGACATCTTCAAGTTCAGACCCCTCAATCATTGCAGCAATGTCTTCAAGCACTTGTCTCTGCATCTGGACAATTCTTCTAGGTGCTTCCACTACATCTGGCCAAAGATTACGCCACACCCCATTCATACAACTCATTTTAACTTCCTTCCAAGCCTCTTCTATGTTGTGAATAGACTTCATAATGTTGTATGACTTCCACCACTCTCGCATAGACTGTCTTCCTTCCCCGTCAGTTTCATGAATTAGTTGGCTAAAAGTGCGGCGATGGTAATAAGCTTTGAAGTTTGCTATTGCTCCCTGGTCCATAGGTTGTAATATTGACGTAGTGTTTGGTGGAAGGAACTTTACGTACACTTTTAAGTCTCTGGGCGTATCAAGTGAGGTTGGATGTCCTGGGGCATTGTCTAAGAGTAATATAACTTTAGGTTCAAGCCCATTTCTGTCACAGTATGATTTGACTGATGGGCAAAAACTATTAGAATACCATTCTTGAAAAAATTTCCCGTGTAACCCACGCCTTTCTGTTTGATCGCCACACAACTGGTAGACTTGTCTTGTCTGTGCCTCGCATTGCACGGGGGTGTTTCTGAATGGTACACTAGTAAAGGTTTCAGTTTGAAATCACCAGTGGCATTACCACCCAGCAGAAGTGTTAGTCGATCTTTCGCAGCTTTGAAACCACTGGCTTGACGTTCTTCCTTAGAAATGAATGTTCGAGATGGCATTTTTTTCCAGTAAAGTGCGGTCTCATCAACATTGAAGATGAGACAAGCAGGAATTTTCTCTCGTCTAACGAAGTCTTGAAACTTGTCTGGAAACTCAGCTGCAGCTTGAATGTCCGCGCTGGCCGCCTCGCCTGTTATGTGGATATTGTGAAGATTAGAACGCTGCTTGAACCGATGGAACCAGCCTCTGCTCGCAGCAAAAGTCGGAGTGGCACTCCCTTCTCCTTCTTTTGTTTTCAGCATCTCATACAAAGATTTTGCTTTTGTGCATATGAGATCTTGACTTAGTGGTGTGTTCTTCTTATTCAAATCTTCGATCCAGACTGACAGTAATTTCTCCATTCTTTCTAAGATAGATGATCTCGAACGAGAAAGTTTTGTTGCACTTATAGGTGTTGAACCTTCGCTGGAGATTTTAATTTTTTCCCGATTTTTATAAATCGTTCTCACAGTCGATTCTGAGAGTCCAAAATCTCTCCCAACAATTGTTGCTTTGCCTCCATTTTCCATTCTTCTTAACACTTTCATCTTCAATTCCAAAGTGACGCTTTTACGCTCTTTTTTCTTTACAGGCGGCATTTTTAACGTAGGGTTAAATTATGTATGTATGTATCTCCAATAAATATTAAAACAAAACTGCCAGCCGACCGAACTAACATTACGGAACAAATGAACACACGAAACGAACGAGGAAATCCCCATAGAACAAAGTCGAAGGACAGGGAATTCCCAATTCTTCAAAGAGAATATTCAGAGAAAGCGGGGATCCCCCCGCGACCATAGAGAAGTTAATGACTACATGAGCGCGAAATTTGAAATTCGCGTTATAGTGAAACCGCGCATAACGGGGTCGCGCTAAGCGGGGTATTACTGTATATATATATATCATTGAGAGGTAAAAAATAATAATTAAGTCTCGTTTATCCAAAAATCAGTTTTTTTTTTCAAAAACACTGTTTCCAAAAGGTACAAATGAAACTTAAAATTGTAAAGGAACTATACTTATTATAAAAGATGAACTAGAAGCTTTCAAGCACCAAACCCTAACGTCTTATCCATTTTTTTGAATCCTCAAACTTTATTAATGAGTGTGCAGTTGCCAATTACTTTTAAAAGCCCCAAGTTCTTTTAATTGAGCTCGAAGAGCGACGAAAGTGCTACAAGTTATTTTAAAGTGGTTCCCTAACAGGTGTATAAAAAATGTCTTCAGAGAGCTCGCAAGCTTTTGGCGAACTAGCAAGTCTTCTGAGGACGTCTAAGACTTTTAGTTGGCCTTAATTAATTTAAATATATAATAAAAGATTGTTTTTAGTCAATTTCCACTGGCTTATTTATAATTGTGATGACGCGTTTCGCTGTCGATGCAGCTTCTTCGGATCTACATTTTACACTGTCAAGTTAGGTCATTGTCATTGTCTTTATTGAATTTAAGTTAGGCTATGCCTCTTACTTACATTTATGATAGCTTATATTCCTATACTACTTAACCTAGGTTCTATACAGTAATCCTAATTAACTTAACCTAGGACATTGGGTTTTAATTACATTGGTTGACTAATCTAACTTAACTAGAGCTTAATTCTAAACTAATCTAGAACTTAATTCTAAACTTAATCTAGGTTACAATCTTCATGGGGGTGGGGGAGGGCCATCGTCTTCGTCGGATATGGGGTCAGAAGGTCTTGGATAGTGATGGCGGGCACGTGGAATGCGCTCCTTATGGTGGCGTTTGGGTGTTGTAGCGCCTTTGCGAAGAACTTGATGTTGGTGGACCTCATGTGTGCCTTGATTGTTGGCACACCGAGGTCTCTATGCAATTGCCGGTTTCGGACGAACCATGGGGCTCCCGTGATCATCCTCAGGGCCTTGTTCTGTACTGCCTGAAGTTGAGCTCTGCGTGTTTTGGTGAGTTTAGACCAAGTAGGGCAGGCGTGTGTGAGTCCTGCCCTCACGATGGTTTTATAAATTAGCAGCTTGATTTTTGGTTGCAACTTACTGGACCGGCTGATGATTGGGTACAGCTTGCCCAGTAGTTGCTTGGCTTTCCTTGAGGCAGCACAGACCTGGTCTTTCCAGATGAGGTGTTTGTCATACTGGATTCCCAGGTACTTGATGGTGGTTGCCCATTGGATGCGGGATCCCTGGAGCTGGAGTTGTCCATAAGGAGTGCCGTTGCCTTTGGCGAAGACGATGGCCTGTGTCTTACATGGGTTTAGCTGGATCTTCCATCGGTCGAACCAGGGGGCGAGGACGTTCAGGTGGCGCTGCAATCTACTGGTGATGATTCTGTAGCTGCTGGATTCTGCTATGATGGCTGTGTCGTCAGCATACAGGAGTAGGGTAGTCTGATCCGTTTTTGGAATGTCGGCTGTGAAAATGTTAAAGAGGTGGGGGGAGAGGACGGAGCCTTGAGGGACTTCGGCTCTAATGGCCTTGACTTCGGAGATGGCCTTATCGACTCTGACTTGGAATGTTCTGTCAGAGACGAAGGATTGAATGAGTTTGTTAATGAAAAGGGGGTAGCCGTGTCGGATCAGTTTCAGAATGAGGCCTTCGTGCCAGACTCGGTCGAAGGCCTTTGCTACATCGAGAAACACAGCTCCAACTTTGTGACGTTTGTTGAAGCTGTTGGAAATGGTTTGGGCGAGTTTCGTGGTGTGATGGATGGTGCCATGAAGGGGCTGGAAGCCATACTGTTCGTCAGGGACAACACGGAGCGCTGTGGACTTTGCTCTGACGATTTCGAGGATGACTTTTTCAGCTATCTTGCCAAGGCCTGGAAGTAGGCTGATTGGCCGATAGCTGCTTGCCTCGTGGGATGGAGAGCCTGGTTTTTTGATCATAATGACCTCAGCTTTTTTCCAGTAGAGTGGAAAATAGCTGAGTCTCAGTATGCTGTTAATGATATTGGTGGCTTCTGAGATTTGTTTCTTGGGGAGTTTTTTGAGGGCTTTATTTGTAATTTTATCATGACCTGGGGCTTTTCGGATTGAGGTAAATCGAATGATCTCATTAACAGCGGAGGGGGTTGTGAAGTACGTATTGCGAGGGGGCTGGGCAAGATTTAGGGTCTGTATGGTTGTAGCGACCCTAAGATCACGGGCTGGATCGGGATGGGCAGGAGTGTTAGGAGAAAACTGTTCCTCTAGCAGATCTGCCAGAAGGTCAGCTTTCTCCTGGGTTGTGGAGGCTGTGGTGCCGGCGTAGGTGAGGGCTGGCATGGACCTTGGCTCGTCATTGGAAAGGGCTGTTGCCATTTTCCAAAGAGAACAGTCCTGGGTAGTGAGGGATTCTACTTTGGACTCCCACCTGCTGCTGTGGAATTCAGCAAGTGAGTCTTTCACCTGCTGCGTTGCTTGATTTGCGAGCCTTTTGAGGCGGGGGTCTCCCGTCCTGAGGGCTCTTCTGAGCAGCCGGTTTTTATCCCTGATCTGCTCTTTGATAGCTGGGGGTAGTCTACCTTGAGAAGAGACTGGTTGGGTTCGTGACGTTGTGGCCTGGGCAAGGGCTGTCTGGATATCAGCAGTCAGTTTATTGACTGCCGAATCCAGATCCTGGGTTGTGGAAATTTTTGGGATGGGACCCGTGGTCGCCAGGAGGCGTTGGAAGTGGTCCCAGTCTGTGCTGGAAGTGGTGACTGTGGCATTCATTTTGTCGGCCGGATTTCCCAGTGTAAAAATGACCGGTAGATGGTCAGACGAAAGGTCATGAATGACAGTAATGTTATGCCGGAGGTTGATATTTTTTAGAAGAAAAATATCTAGAAAGTCTGGTCTTCCGTGTCCAATGTGGGTGGGCTCGTCTGGAGCTATGAGATTGAATGGGATTTGGTTCTGGATGGCGTCGAGAGCAATGCCATTAGCGTTCGTAGCTAGGTTTCCCCAGAGAACGTTTTTGGCATTGAAGTCTCCGCCCAGAACGGTCTTTTGATTGACAGGGCCAAACAGCAGATGGAAGTCTGCAGGATCGATGGGATGTTGGTCACCGTTTTGTTGGTAGACCGAGAAGAGGTGGATGGTGGTGTTGTTTGCCATGGTTATGGCAATAGGCGTGGCTTCAGTTTGGACAAGAGGAAGGGGGGGTGGTTGGTAGTGATTTAAGGAGTGCTTGACAAGAATCATGGTCCCCCCTAGGCGGGCCCTGATTCTGTCGTTGCGGTAAACAGTGTAGTTAGGAAGACTGAATCGGATGCCGGGCTTTAGAAAGGTTTCTTGGATTAGAGCTACGTCGACGTTATGGTCTTGTAGGAAATGGAGAAGTTCATGCTTTTTGTCGCGAATGCCATTGGCATTCCATGACAAGATGTTTAGCATTTTAGGAGAGATCTTATTTGGTCGCTTACTCATACTTGGGCGTTGGAATTAAGCAGGGGCATGAAAGTGGCGGAAAGCTTTTGAAAGTTTTGGATGTTTTTTAAAGAAGGTTTGCATGGCAGAATTCATGCTATTGATAGATGTAAGGGCGTCGGTCATGTTTGTTGGAATTGAGGTCGCTGGGGGAGCCGCCGTTTGACGACGGTTTGCCCAGGAGAAGGTGGCTTGGGAGTTAGCTTGGTTGGTTGCGGGTCGCTGCGACGGGTGTTTGGGACAGCCTCTGTAGGAGGCTGTATGCTCACCCTCGCAGTTTGCACATTTGGCAGGTAAATCCCGCGTTTTTTGGCATGTGGACGTGAGGTGCCCCTGCCCGCATTTAACACATTTGGGCGGGGCCCTGCACAGATGGGATGAGTGGCCAAATAATTGGCAGTTGAAGCATTGGGTATTTTTAGACTTGGAGTGTTGGGGTTCTGCTTTTATTTTGTTGTGCCTGACTTCAGTAATAGCAAAAATGGCTTTATCGGATTTGGGCACTAGCACCAAAACCATGGGCATGGGGTCCCCTGATTTGTAGTGCCATCGGATAACTTTATGAGGGTTGTGGCCTTTTTCACGCAGGTCACTAGCAATCTCGTCGGTTGTGAGAGTCTCTACGACTCCCCTCAACACGACGTGATGTAACTTGTCCTCCTGGAACTGGAAGGTACGGAAGGGTTCCCTGTTCTCATCCAGGAATCTAGTTATATTTCTAAAGTCCTGGGGGGTCTCGGGGTGTATCCTCACACCTTCCGGGAGGGTGACCGCGCGGGTAAACCTGAATTTCTTGGCATTGAAAGTTGAGTCAAGTTAGGTTTAATGTTTACAATTTTATATTATTTCCTAATTATAATAGTACACCTATTTAAATTATATTGATATTATTGGAAAATCCAGACAGAAATGGTATTAGGAGAATAAATTCAATAATGGTGAATTGTTTAAATCTACCTGGTCGTTGAGCAAAGTACCTGTAGTCCTTAATCGATTTATTTGCATTGTATCTAAAAGGTTTAGTTTTAAACCTCTTTGTTGGGTATGTAAAATTTTGAAATTCTTATTAAACGTGTGATTCTCTGATAAAATATGATTAGCATATGTTGAATGGCTGAAACTTTTTTCGTGTTCTGTAATTCTTTGTATAAGTGTTCGTACAGTTTGTCCTATGTATACTTTAGGACATGTCCCACATCGTAATTGATATACCCCTGATCTTTATTGATTTGCAGTTTGGAGTTTTTGAGATATTTCCCTATAGTATTGTTTTGTTTGTCTTGTAAATTATGTTGATATTTTTTTGATTTAAAAATTTTCCTAGTTTTTCTGTTGGCTTGCCGAAATAGGTTAAGCATTTAAATGTGGTTTTTCTGTCCTTAAAACATGGGTATATTTCTGAGATTGCTTTGTTTCTAAGTTTTTTTCCTAACGATGTTATCGATTAAGGTAACTGAATAACCGCTGTTAACGGCTACTTGTTTTATGTAGTTTAATTCTTTAGTAAAATTGTATTCTGATAAAGGGATATTAGTTAGTTTATGTATAAAGCTATGATAGGCCGCGAGTTTATGATGGTTGGGGTGGTGAGAACTATTGTGAATTGTGGTATCTGTATAACAGGGTTTGTGATATATTGCAAATTCATGTTTTTTCCCGGTTTTACTGATTTTTAAGTCTAGGAAGTTGATTTTCCCTTCAACTTCTTCTTCCGTTGCAAAACTGATATTTCTATGTAAAGAATTGATGTACTGTAAAAAGCGAGTTAATTGTCTATCCGTTCCTGTAAAGCAAACAATTATATCGTCTACGTATCGATATCAGTATAGACAATTATTACTATTATTATTATTATGGTTGTTAAATATCATTGTTTCAATACTGTCCATGAAAATTGCGGCAAGTAATGGGCTTAATGGACTCCCCATAATTAACCCTTCCTTACTATTATAGAATTTATTGTTAAATGAAAAATCATCTTGTGTTAGGCAGGTTCTTAATAAATTAATTATGTCCATTTTTAGTGTTCCGTACGGAACACTTATAAGATCACTTCGGTGTCTGTCTGTCTGTCTGTCACACCCGATTTTCTCCGAAACATTTGACGTAGAAAGGTGAAATTTGGTAATAATATAGGAATTGATGGCCTCATCAGAGCCATGTAGTTTTGAGAATTAAATTTTGACTTAAGGGGTTAGTTTTGGGGGGTGAAGTCGGAAGTGAAAAAAAATTTTTTTTACTAGGTCATCGAGTGTGGTGTCAAATGAAAGCTTGTGAAAACACGAGTAAAAAATTTATATATAATATTATACTGGCGCGCACTTTTCTTTGTATTATTTTTAAAAATTCGCGAAAAATCGCTGTCCCGGGCCTTATCTCGAAAAGTACTTATCAAAAAATTTCGAAAAAATTCTGGAATATTCTCCACGGAGTGTAAATTGAACGAAAATTATCACGAGTGCATTACCTTTAATAATTTATATGGTATATAAAAAAAACAAAAATTTCAAGGTCATCAGATTTCAGTAAAGATTGGAAACAAACTTTGTTGAAAACTCATTTGGGGTGTGTTTTGTGAAGTCACTGATCGTTTTATACCACCGTAATATAAATTTTGACTTAAGGGGTTCGTTTTGAGGGGTGAAATCGGAAGTGAAAAAAATTTTTTTTTACTAGGTCATCGAGTGTGGTGTCAAATGAAAGCTTGTGAAAACACGAGTAAAAATATATATATATATATATATATATATATATATATATATATATATATATATATATATATATATATATATATATATATATATAATGTAATACTTGCGCACACTTTTCTTCGTATTTTAAAAAATCGCTGTCCCCTACCTTATCTCGAAAAGTACTGATCATAAAATTTTGAAAAAAAATTCTGGAATATTCTCCACGGGGTATAGATTGAACGAAAATTATCACGAGTGCATTACCTTTAATAATTTATTTGGTATATAAAAAAAAACAAAATTTCAAGGTCACCAGTTTTCAGTAAAGATTGGAAACAAACTTTGTTGAAAACTCATTTGGGGTGTGTTTTGTGAAGTCACTGATCATTTTATACCACCCTAACAAAAATTTTTACTTTAAAAACAATCAACGTACGGAACACTAATTGTGCAAGTTCAACTTGCACTTGACCGGTTTATTATAACTTTATTTACTTTGTTTTTTGTTAATAGGTTCTCTATTAAAATTATTGTTTCGTCTGAGGGAACACTTGGAAATAAGTTTTTGACATCGAAAGAAAATAATTTAGAATTATCTGGTATTGTTATATTTTTAACTTTATCCACGAGTTCGTATGAATTTTTGATACTGTATTTAGGGTTAAATTTGCTATGATATTTGATTAAATCTATTAAAAAGGATGACGTCTTATATGCTGGAGCAGACATATAAGACACAACTGGTCTGATAGGGTGGTCAGGTTTGTGTAGTTTTATGAGTGAATAAAGTTGTGGGATTTGAGGATTCATATTTATCAATTTAAATTTATATTTATCGGGAATGATACCTTAAGCCTGTTCAATTTGATGTTTTATTTCTTTTGAAAAATATTTGTTGGAGCTTTATTTAAAATTTCGTAATTTCCTGTTTTTTTTTAAACAAAAATATCAACATAGCTTACAAGACAAACAATACTATAGAGAAATATCTCAAAAATTACAAACCCCAAATCCCTAAAGATAATAAATCATGGGAATATCAATTAACATGTGGATCATGTCCTAAAGCATACATAGGACAAACTGGACGAACATTTATACAAAGAATTACAGAACACGAAAAAAGTTTCATTCATAGAAAGTCTAATTCAACATATGCTAATCATCTTTTAACAGAGAATCACACGTTTAATAAGAATTTTAAAATTTTACATACCCAACAAAGAGGTTTAAAACTAAACCTTTTAGAGATAATGCAAATAAATCGATTAAGGACTACAGGTACTTTGCTCAACGAACAGGTAGATTTAAACAATTCACCATTATTGAATTTATTCTCCTAATACCACTTCTGTCTGGATTTTCCAATAATATCAATATAATTTAAATAGGTGTAATATTATAATTAAGAAATAATATAAAATTGTAAACATTAAACCTAACTTGATAAAACTAATGTCCTAGGTTAAGTTAATTAGGATTACTGTATAGAACCTAGGTTAAGTAGTATAGGAATATAAGCTATCATAAATGTAAGTAAGAGGCATAGCCTAACTTAAATTCAATAAAGACAATGACCTAACTTGATAGTGTAAAATGTAGATCCGAAGAAGCTGCATCGACACCGAAACGCGTCATCACAATTATAAAATAAACCAGTGGAAACTGACTAAAAACAGTCTTTTGTTATATATTTATAATGAATTTCCAATCAAGTAGAAGCTACAACGATCCAAAATTTTTCAATTAATTTATTTTATGCATGAACATGCAATTATTAATTACAAAAGTAAATGAGTACTCTAAGCCTTTTCAAATGGGCTGAAAGAGCGTGGAGTCGTTTTAAATTACTGCCTAAACGGATATTTAAAAAAATCTATAAACCCTATTAAAAAGGCGAGCCCTGATAGAAGTTGCAAGCACTTGCTGAACTTGGAAATCATCTTGGGACTTAAAAGCCCCAAGTTCTTTTCAATGAGCTTGACGAGCAACGAAAGTGCTGGAACTTATTTTAAAGCGATTTCCTAACTGGTGTTTAAAAAAATGTTCTCAGAGAACTTGCAAGCTCTTGGTGAACTTGCAAGTCTTCTGAGGACTTCCAAGACTTTAAATTGGCCTCAATTACTTTATTTTAATCATGAGCATACAATTATCAATTACTTTTAAAAGTAATTGAGTACTCTTAGCCTTTGCAAACGGGCTTGAAGAGCTAAAAAAGGACATGGAGTCTCTTTAAAGTGCTGTTTAAACGGATTTTTTTAAAAAAATCTAATCCCTATTAAAATGGCGAGCCCTGAGAGAAATTGCAAGCACTTGCTACGCTTGGCAATCATCTGAGGACTTACTCTTTATATTAGTGAGCATCTAGTGACTAAAATACTTTTAAAAATAATTTACTAGCTATACCAGGTGTACAAGTATGAAATGCGGATTTTTTTTCCAAAAAAACATGTTAAATTCGGAAGAATGATAAAAAGTGCTTTATTCAAAGTATGCGCCATCGCTTGTTATACATTTTTCCCATCTTTAGGGCAATTTGTGAATACCACGCCAGTAAAAATCTTCCCCTTTTGCTGCGAACCATTCATCGAGCCATTTTTTCACACCTTCGTACAAACCAAAGCGCTGCTCAGCAAGTGCGTGATCTATCAATGCAAACAAGTGGTAATCGGAAGAAGCCAAGTCTGGTGAGTAAGCCGCATGGGGTAGAACTTGCCAGCTGAGTGCTACCAACGTGTCGCGAACTGGTTTTGCCGTATGTGATGGAGCATTGTCATGAAGAAAAATGACTGTGTTGCTCGTTCGGTATTCTGGCCTTTTTTCAAGCAGCGAACGGTTCAAATCGGTCAATTGTTGTTGGTAACGTTTAGTATTAACCGTTTCCCCAGGTTTTAACAGCTCATAATAGACCACGCCCCTTTGGTCCCACGTGTTTTTGCACTTTTCCATTTGCCTGTCGTTCAACTCATGTGGTACCCATCTACCGGCTTCTGAATCTTTTCCATCTCTCGCAGCCGATTGAAAACAACTTGTTGACTAACGCCCAATTGCTCGGCGAGTTGTTTTTGTGTTTACGAATCATCTTCATCCAACAATGCTTGCAATTCCACATCTTCGTATTTTATTGGCGGTTTTCCATGCTCCTTGTCTGCAACATCGAAGTCACCACTTTTGAAACGCCGAAACCATCGTTCACACGTATCTTGCGATGGAGCATGTTCCCCATAAGCTTCTCGAAGTAATCAGTATGATTCAACAGCAGTTTTCTTCAAATGAAAACAAAAAATTAATGCTGTCCGCGAATGCTCTTTTTTCGGTATAAATTTTGACATATTGAACACAACAACACAATACTATGCAGACACTTTTCCAATTTATCACTCGTGCGTGTCTGACACTTGTTGAAGACACAAGAAAATGGCGCAGTGTCAAATCTTTATAGCACAAACTGCATTGGTGCACCATCTGTTGTCGGAAATCCGCATTTCATACTTGTACACCTGGTATGTCTGATATTTGTATTGTTCTGTCTTTGTTTGTTCCAGTACTAAAAGTACTATATGCAGATAAAGTTTTATTTATATCTGGTATGTTTATCTATATTTTTAGGTGACATTTGTAGGAGCTAATATTCCAGTGCATCCTCACGTATACAGCAATGGTCACATATGTCTATCAATTCTGACGGACGATTGGTCGCCAGCATTGTCCGTACAGTCAGTGTGTCTGTCCATTGTGTCTATGCTCAGTAGTTGTAAAGAAAAGGTAAAAATCTAGAAATACGCGAAAAAACTGGCACTAATAAAGTTTTACTTTAACCTTTTTAGCAACGTCCACCCGATAATGCTTTTTATGTAAAAACTTGTAACAAAAATCCAAAGAAGACGAAGTGGTGGTACCATGGTGAGTAAACCATGTTGATTTTATTAAATATCTTTACAGCACTCTATTATGCTTTATATTTTTTGATAATATATATATAATTTGATCATTTTTTTATTATACATGGCGTGGGATAAATGAAAATATCTCGGGAATAATTTATTTTTATAAAAAATGCTGGTCAATTTTATGTTTAATATATAAGAAATTTTCTACACGTTTTGTAGTAGGAGCCTTATTTTTCTTTGGTTATAGTTCTCATTAAAATAAATTCCTTCACTAAATATAGCCTATATATAACAATTACAAAAATGTAGAGTGCGACCAAAGTAGGAATGGGGCAGTCACGAGTTCGTCGATGCGCTAGCGGAGAGCATGAAGGTCATTGACGTCAACATTGATTTCCACTATCGAATAAAAATGTTTCAAACTGAAGGCACATAAAATTAAAATAAACCTTCTTTTTGAAGTTTCGACGAGATATGTTTTACTCGAAAATATTTTATCAATGTATACATATACGAGGTGCGACAATAAAATAATGAGACTGATTTTTTAAGCGAAACGTGGCAATCCTGTAGCCTTCATAGGCACTCTAACTTTGACCTTTATCGTCACGCCTCTAATCGTCTAAGCGGTACATCTGTGCAACCTCTCAGTCTTGAGTAAGTGAACACGTGGTTTTTTGTCTCGTCACGGAAAGGCATTGTTCATAAAGAATGGGTACCTCTTGGATAAATAGTGAATCGACATTTCTACAAAGAAATTCTAGAAAAACTTCGAAAACGAGCCTTCCGTGTCCTTTCAAACATTACTGATACGTGGATTTTTTATCCCGACAACGCGCAGTGTCATTCTGCATTGGCTGTATAGCAATTTTTAATCTCAAAATGCATTTTAGTAGCCACCTTATTCACCGGATCTCGCTTCGTGTGACTTTTTTTATTCCCAAACGTTAAATTGACAGTAAAGGAACACCATTTTTAAAGACAAACGATGTCCAAAATGCTGTGACCAAGAGTCTTAGACAACATTCCAGAAGAAGAGTTCCAGAAAAGTTACCAGCAGTGACAGGCGCGTTGGGATAAGTGTGTGCAAGCAGAAGGAAACTACTTTGAAGCAGATCACACTACAGCTGACTACGGTGGAATATGCTGAAATAAACAGAACTACAAGAAGAATGGCAAAACAGGATATAAGAGAATACCCAGAGAAATGGATACAAGAATTGATACAACAGAATAGGGGTTTGAACATATTCAGAAAGCAAAACTCACACAGAAGAGAGATTAACAAACTGATAGACAAAAATAGAAACTCTATGGAAAAAAGACCACAAATACAGTGACACAAATATTCTATGCAGATCTATACGGGTCGAAAGCCGAGGAGGAAACTCTGAGAAGATCAAGAGAGGACAGCCGAAGAACACTTAACATCGGTCCCGAAGATCTACCAGACATCGAAGTTGAAGAAATTGAAAGAGCCATTAACCAAATTAAAAATGGAAAAGCAGCAGGAAAAGACGACATCCTGCCGGAAATGCTAAAAGAGGGAGGACCGCCATTAATCAAAGAGCTTAAAAAACTCTTCAAGAAATGTCTAATCGAAACAGTGATACCAAAAGATTGGGAAACTGCCATAGTTATATTGATATACAAAAAAGGAGATCCTAGCAATTTGGAGAACTATAGGCCAATAAGTCTTCTATCGCAAATATACAAACTATTCATAAGAATAATCACAATTTGATTAGACAAGAAGTTTGAAAATTACCAACCCAAACTTATAGAAAAGATAACTGAATACAATATCACTGCCTGGATGGCACTTGTCGACTTCCGAAAAGCCTTTGACACGGTGGAATACTGGCCAGTTGAGAATGTGATGAAAAACGCAAGAGTCGATCAAAGGTATATTAACATACTGGCAGAAATCAATGAACAATCAAAACTGAAAATAAAAATAGAGGTGGTAGACAGGGTGACATCATATCACCCAAAATATTCACCCTGGTACTAGAAAATATCTTTAAGAACCTTCACTGGGAAAACAGGGGATTTAATATATCCGGAGAGAGACTCAACAACTTAAGATTTGCTGATGACATCGCACTTTTTGCCGAAAATGACATCGAATTGAAAGAAATGCTCCAAGAATTACAAACTGAAGCAAAAAAAGGTCGGTTTAGAGATGAACAAACACCAAATTCATGACGAACGAACAAACAACCATTAATGACGTAATATCCATACACGGATAACAAGTGGAAATGGTGGATTCATATGTACATTCGGGACAGGAAGTTACACTCGGAAAATTGAATTAACAACTGGAAGTCAATCGAATCACTTAGCGACTGCAAATCAAACGATTGGATTAGGAAAAAAACAGGGGTCTACGACATAATTGAGAGGATATCTTTCCCTTAAGTGGGACTGGGCTGGCCATGTGGTCGGAAATACTGATAACTGGAGCAGAAAAGTAACCAGATGGGGACCATGGGGCGAAAAAGAAGTACTGGCAGACCCCAACAACGTTGGCATGACGATATTAAAAGACCAGCGGGGCTCAACTGGTATCAAATTGCTCAAAACAGGAACATATGGATGCACATGAGAGAGGCCTATATCCAAAGGAAAGAGTTTTTTTTTTATGGGTCTAGCACAGCCGCAGGGAGGTCCCTAAAGCGCTACAGGAGCGCCACGTGTGCTGAGAAATCGCTGTAAATTGTACTCGATGGGAAACAGTCCTGGGCAAATGAAAAGCGTTGTACGAGGAGTAACAAGCTGAACCTCATACGAATGTGAAGTATTAGCGCGACGTGTACTCCTAACATGCACCGCTCTGGGAGGAATTAAGCAGGCCACATCCTTCGAACACTTTCCATGAAAGTACTTGTAGAATAGGCTCAAGTCGCCAACCGTTCTTCGATGTTCCAGCGAATCCGCCGTCGGTCAGTTCCGGGTCTCCAATCAGACGAACAGCTCTTCTCTGAATAGAATCCAACAAATGCAGTGTATGTTTGGGAGCGGAGCCCCAAACATGGGAGCATTATTCCATAGTTGGTCGAATTTGAGCTTTGTAAAAACAGTTGTTGTGGAGTGTAAAGCTTTCTGGTTCGAATAATATATTAATTGAGAAGCTTGCTATGCCTGCAACATGCTCATGCCAGGACATATTTTATCTCAAATTAAGCCCAACAAATGTTAGAGGAATGGAGTGCCCCGCCATAACTATGTCGGGTTCAGCAACGTTAACTTTTTTAGAAAAAACTGCCGCCTGGGTCTTTGTAGCGTTAAATTCCACTTGGTTACTGTCACCCCAAGATAGAATTTCTTTTAGGTCTTTGTTAAGTTGAACAGCTTCCCGCTGTCAGCGGACACTCGCCTGAGCAGCCGATGTCCGAGCATTCAAAGTGAATGAAGAGATAAGCGTACTGTCATCTGCAAAGCCGTAGATTGGATTTTCCGGCCGAAATGGCAAGAAGAGTGAGAGAAGAGAAGTAAATATACTCGTCGACGCATTTTATGGAGTTATTTCCTATCTGTATGTTGGTATCTTCAGGATAGTTTTTTTAAAATTCATTTTAAGGCCTACCTTTGCAGATACCACATTCAGCTGGTTCAACATTTCTTGTAGCCCATTGGTGTTATTAGCTATCACTACTATGTCGTTTGCAAACCTAAGATGATTCAGTCTAGTGCCGTCGATTTAACTCCTTAAAGGCGTCTTCAAGGACCATCGTAAATAATTTAAGTGAGAATGTATCTTCTTGTCGCACTCCTCTTTTTAATGGTATGTTGTTAATGACAGTTGTTTTGTCAATTTTAATATGTATAGATGCTTCTTTATAGATGTTCTCTATAATTTTTATACATCTGAAATTTATTCTTACATTCGCTAGGGATTTTAGAACTGACCAGATTTCAACAGTATCAAATGCCTTATGAAAATCAATGATGGCCAAATGTATTGGTACCTTATATTCTGTACATTTTTCTATTACTGTTCGTACTGAGTAGAGGTGGTCGGTCGTGCTAAATCCCTGAAGCCCACCTGTTCCACAGGTTCATAGAAATCTAGTTTTGCTGTTAGGCTATTGGTTAAGATTAAGTGCGACAGAAGAGATATGGGTCGATAATTTTCGATACCAGTATTATCGCCTTTCTTAAAGAGAAGTATAACCTCCGAATTACACCATTTCGCTGGTTTTTTTTTTTTCCATATAGAGACATTTATTTAGTAGGACTTTCAATGCATCTTTCAGAGATTTACCGCCAAGTTTTTCCAGGGCATCATTTTTTTTTCTTTTTCATTTGGTTCAATGCAGCTTGTATTTCCTCCTCTGTGATATCTGGGAGTTCTTCAGATCTGCGTTCATATTGTTCATATTTTCTTGTCGTTTATCTGAATGGGCTGAGTATAATCTTGTCTAGAAGACTTTAACTGCTCTAATTATATCATTCTTATTATTTACCGTTAAGTATAAAGTGTAAAATAAAATATCTAGTAAGGTGGAAGGAAATAATCATTCGAATAGAGTTCTTATCTATTTATTTACGTGGACAGTGTGATGAAAATATCGGCCATCCTACCAGAGAATTCAGCGAAATATACCCTGATTTACCAACAATTGTGTCGCCGTCCTACTTCGGTCAAACTCTACCACATTTTCTAGTACTACCTGTATATTTTCTCCGACAACAATCGGCAAATTAAACAGTTTAATTAATTACCTTGAGGGACTGCGTGCATCCAGGAAAAAGAAGGCAAATACTATAGAAAATAATCAGAATTATATAAATTTTATTGAGGTCACCCTATACTGCTCTTGCATATACATTTAGGTTTTATTACTGCACGCCTTTTAAAAATATACAGACACCGCATAGATAAAGGTTTTAAGTGAGCAGTACTTATCAGTACCGAGTAAAATTTCCGCTAAAGTAAATAAGATAAACAATTAAATAATAATTTAATTGTTTAAATCAGAATTTAAAAGGTTTAGAAGTTCTCCAATATTTTTAACGTAAATATTGAAATAAAGATGCAAATCAACGAAGTTTAAAAAATATTTTATTTTATTTATTTTATTTTTTAATTAACGGGCAATGCCCAATTTTAAAACAATACAATAAAATATCTTAAGACGACAATAAAGGAAAAAAGAAAATTTTAGAATAAGAATGAGGGAAAAGAGAAAATGGAAAAAAGAAAATTATAATAATAATAATAAAAATAGAAAAGGAAATAATGACTGTAACAATAAGTAACAAAATGCACATCATACTCCACACAACAGTGTATAAAACACAGCTCTTCCAACGAAAAAGTCCAGACTGGGATGCTCATTGGCAAGGCGACATGACCTAGATACAAAATTATTGCATTCGTAGTTGGTCCTGTGGGGTGGAACAAAAAAAGTGTGCCTTATTTAATAGTTTTATTTAAAGTGTTTTAAAACCGTCTTCTTCGTCTGCTTTCTATAGTAGGGGTCGGGCCTGTTCTTTCGTCATGCTGTTGCTCCACTTCTTTCTCGGTCTTCCTATACAGTAATACCCCGCTTAGCGCGACCCCGTTACGCGCGGTTTCACTATAACGCGAATTTCAAATTTCGCGCTCATGTAGTCATTAACTTCTCTATGGTCGCGGGGGGATCCCCGCTTTCTCTGAATATTCTCTTTGAAGAATTGGGAATTCCCTGTCCTTCGACTTTGTTCTATGGGGATTTCCTCGTTCGTTTCGTGTGTTCATTTGTTCCGTAATGTTAGTTCGGTCGGCTGGCAGTTTTGTTTTAATATTTATTGGAGATACATACATACATAATTTAACCCTACGTTAAAAATGCCGCCTGTAAAGAAAAAAGAGCGTAAAAGCGTCACTTTGGAATTGAAGATGAAAGTGTTAAGAAGAATGGAAAATGGAGGCAAAGCAACAATTGTTGGGAGAGATTTTGGACTCTCAGAATCGACTGTGAGAACGATTTATAAAAATCGGGAAAAAATTAAAATCTCCAGCGAAGGTTCAACACCTATAAGTGCAACAAAACTTTCTCGTTCGAGATCATCTATCTTAGAAAGAATGGAGAAATTACTGTCAGTCTGGATCGAAGATTTGAATAAGAAGAACACACCACTAAGTCAAGATCTCATATGCACAAAAGCAAAATCTTTGTATGAGATGCTGAAAACAAAAGAAGGAGAAGGGAGTGCCACTCCGACTTTTGCTGCCAGCAGAGGCTGGTTCCATCGGTTCAAGCAGCGTTCTAATCTTCACAATATCCACATAACAGGCGAGGCGGCCAGCGCGGACATTCAAGCTGCAGCTGAGTTTCCAGACAAGTTTCAAGACTTCGTTAGACGAGAGAAAATTCCTGCTTGTCTCATCTTCAATGTTGATGAGACCGCACTTTACTGGAAAAAAATGCCATCTCGAACATTCATTTCTAAGGAAGAACGTCAAGCCAGTGGTTTCAAAGCTGCGAAAGATCGACTAACACTTCTGCTGGGTGGTAATGCCACTGGTGATTTCAAACTGAAACCTTTACTAGTGTACCATTCAGAAACACCCCGTGCAATGCGAGGCACAGACAAGACAAGTCTACCAGTTGTGTGGCGATCAAACAGAAAGGCGTGGGTTACACGGGAAATTTTTCAAGAATGGTATTCTAATAGTTTTTGCCCATCAGTCAAATCATACTGTGACAGAAATGGGCTTGAACCTAAAGTTATATTACTCTTAGACAATGCCCCAGGACATCCAACCTCACTTGATACGCCCAGAGACTTAAAAGTGTACGTAAAGTTCCTTCCACCAAACACTACGTCAATATTACAACCTATGGACCAGGGAGCAATAGCAAACTTCAAAGCTTATTACCATCGCCGCACTTTTAGCCAACTAATTCATGAAACTGACGGGGAAGGAAGACAGTCTATGCGAGAGTGGTGGAAGTCATACAACATTATGAAGTCTATTCACAACATAGAAGAGGCTTGGAAGGAAGTTAAAATGAGTTGTATGAATGGGGTGTGGCGTAATCTTTGGCCAGATGTAGTGGAAGCACCTAGAAGAATTGTCCAGATGCAGAGACAAGTGCTTGAAGACATTGCTGCAATGATTGAGGGGTCTGAACTTGAAGATGTCACGGTAGAAGATCTCGTAGAACTTGTAGCAACGCACGACGATCCTATTAGCAATGAAGATCTGATCGAGTTACAGAATAATCCTATCTACGATGAGGAAGAACAAGTAGAAGAGAAAGTTTTATCTTCAGGGGAAATACAAAATGCACTTTCAAAAATTTATTCAGGTTTGGACATATTGCAGAGTATAGACAATAATGATGACCGTGTCTTGACCGTGTGTCAAACAATTAAAAACAGTGTTGGGTGTTATGAACGTATTTTACAAGAACGTAAACAAAACGTTACCCAAAAGACAATAGATGTATTTTTCCGTAAAAAATAAGAGTATGTATTGCATAAAGTGTTCTTAGAATTAAAGTGATTGATTAAAATGATTTGTATTTTTTTGTATTAAATTTTGACTATGTTTAATCATAAACCTCGATATACGCGAATTTCAGTTAACGCGATTTTTTTCGGAACGTATCCCTCGCGTAAAGCGGGGTATTACTGTACAAAATTATTGCATTCGTAGTTGGTCCTGTGGGGTGGAACCAAAAAAGTGTGCCTTATTTAATAGTTTTATTTAAAATGTTTTAAAACCGTCTTCTTCGTCTGCTTTCTATAGTAGGGGTCGGGCCTGTTCTTTCGTCATGCTGTTGCTCCACTTCTTTCTCGGTCTTCCCATACTGCGTTTTCCCAAGGTGACTTACAGTCTGTCAAGTAAGAACGTGATCGCTCGTATTCTTGAAAAAAAATGTGTTTAGAGAACATTTTTTGCCATCAATGTATTCTTTGGTGTGCTAATAACGGCGCAATTACCTTAGTAAGTTGTCCAGTCGCCTCCTGCATCAATAATCGCCTGACATCTTCGAGGCATACTGTCGACGAGATTTTCTGCATGCTACGACAATGATCTCCAAATTTTTCTCGCGAGACAACTGAGTCAAAAGTCTTCAGAGTCTTTCCTCTGAGCTTTCTCTTTACAAAGGATCAAGCGTTTTCAATAAGGTAGGCGTCCGGCGATTATGAGGGCCACTCTAGTATCTTATCGTGGACCCAAGCGAACCGCTTCGCAACGTGATTTTCATCCAGCAGAGGTTTCTTCAACGTGCTTCGGAATTTGACTTCATGAGCACGAAGATGTTGTCGAATGGTCTCATGGGACACATTGCAACCAGATTTTCTTAATTTTGCGTCTCCTTGACGCAGCGTCAATTTCGGGTCCCGTAAAAACAAAGTCACGATTCGTTTGTCGACTTTCGGAGTAATTTTGCCTGTCGAGCCACGGAACGTGTCATTTTAGGCGCCTTTGGATGGGAACAAAGAAAGATTGCCTTGAGCCGACGCGCAAACAAGTGACTCATTTTGGATTTTACGTGATTTCGACGAAAGTTCGGAATGACTGATACTTTTACTAAAATACGTCGTAGGCAAAAGTTCCCTCTACCGATTTTTTGTTAAATCGC